>JBBPBX010095607.1:0-13176 GCA_038048925.1 Garcialebias charrua | reverse complement strand
TTTTTTACTTGAGCTGTATTACCCAAAAAGCTTGCATCTTGTTCAGCTAAGGAAACAACTGACCCATGACTATGAGGCATACAATGTTTAGCAGCATCAATGATCCATGTGTGATCTGAGTGGCAGTGTGCCTAACTAGTTACAAATGTCCTAGACCCCCCAATAAAAATGTGACAAGAAGTGAAGCAGTCTTTAAAAACTATGAAACAACTTTGAAGATGTTTCCTTGTATCCAAGATTCTGGTCCTAACAGTATCACGTATGCCACATTAAAATTATAGCTCTTGAGAAACAGAGCAAAATCTTTTTTATAACGATTGGTAGACTCAACAAGTGTCAGGTTTTGTAATGTCTTTCTCTACATTTGTAGTTTCTTGCTGCTTTACTACAACACAAAGTTGACATGGGTGGACATGCATTGCCATGCTAGATCAGATGATAATGCCTCTATTGCCAATATTATTTTTAAACCACTAATGAAATCTCTGTCACAGACAAAGTATTAAGATTTGCAGAGCTCTTAAATGTTATGAAATACTTAAAATATTGAAGAAAAGAGAATGGACATGACTCAATGGAATTAAGCACCTGCAACTCTTATTGGAATGTGGATAAAACCAAATGTGTATTGATTTTTTTTAACATCCCAAGAGCTCCTCCAGTGCATCCCTGTATTAGCATTTCCAAAAACACTGATGGAAAAATACACTCCTGTAAAAGACACTGGTAGAGATCTGTGAGATTCCATCGTATCCATAAGTTTGAAATGATGAGCTTTGTTTTCATGGACACAAGCGATCATGTGATGATATGAGGTCAACCAAAGTACGGAGTGACAAAAAGATAGAGGCTATGGGACGTTTCTAGCGGAACAACGTTGACATCACTGTCTGCTTCATGGCCTCGTTGGCGTAGTAGGCAGCGCGTCAGTCTCATAATCTGAAGGTCGTGAGTTCAACCCTCACACGGGGCAATTGTGCTAGTCATCTCATTATGCCACCACAAAAAGTGGCCATCTTCTCACATGGCTCACATTATGCCTATCTTCCTCCATTTCACTCATGTTAAATAGAGCTCAACAAAAATGAATACTTTTTGCTACAAAACAACTTTGCAGAATTGACATATTGACATTCTCATGTCGCTATAAGCCTTTGAAATGAAAAAAAAAGACTATTATGCAGCTCCCCTTGTATTTCGCATTACCTGATAATTGACTTATCGGGGAATCAGACTTGTCCACGATGGCTTAAGTGTGTTTGTCAAGCATACACTCCGGCAACTTCTCCTTATGTGAGCTTGATTCACAACATTGTCTGCCATGGTTTAAAGCGATGATTAATATGCTGTAAAGGGCTAGTGGCGCAATGGATAACGCGTCTGACTACGGATCAGAAGATTCTAGGTTCAACTCCTGGCTAGCTCGAAATCGTTATTGCATCGATACACATTACCTTTGTGTGTCCTGCAAATTGTTACTGCATTTAAGTCATAATCAACTTTAAGTCTATGGAAAATGTGTGCTTTCCTAAAATTCTCTTGGGATCTTGTAGAACTTCCAAATGGCAACCGTAGCATGGGAACCAACCTTGTTTTATTTCACCTGTGCCAACATTTTTTTTTTACTTGAGCTGTATTACCCAAAAAGCTTGCATCTTGTTCAGCTAAGGAAACAACTGACCCATGACTATGAGGCATACAATGTTTAGCAGCATCAATGATCCATGTGTGATCTGAGTGGCAGTGTGCCTAACTAGTTACAAATGTCCTAGACCCCCCAATAAAAATGTGACAAGAAGTGAAGCAGTCTTTAAAAACTATGAAACAACTTTGAAGATGTTTCCTTGTATCCAAGATTCTGGTCCTAACAGTATCACGTATGCCACATTAAAATTATAGCTCTTGAGAAACAGAGCAAAATCTTTTTTATAACGATTGGTAGACTCAACAAGTGTCAGGTTTTGTAATGTCTTTCTCTACATTTGTAGTTTCTTGCTGCTTTACTACAACACAAAGTTGACATGGGTGGACATGCATTGCCATGCTAGATCAGATGATAATGCCTCTATTGCCAATATTATTTTTAAACCACTAATGAAATCTCTGTCACAGACAAAGTATTAAGATTTGCAGAGCTCTTAAATGTTATGAAATACTTAAAATATTGAAGAAAAGAGAATGGACATGACTCAATGGAATTAAGCACCTGCAACTCTTATTGGAATGTGGATAAAACCAAATGTGTATTGATTTTTTTTAACATCCCAAGAGCTCCTCCAGTGCATCCCTGTATTAGCATTTCCAAAAACACTGATGGAAAAATACACTCCTGTAAAAGACACTGGTAGAGATCTGTGAGATTCCATCGTATCCATAAGTTTGAAATGATGAGCTTTGTTTTCATGGACACAAGCGATCATGTGATGATATGAGGTCAACCAAAGTACGGAGTGACAAAAAGATAGAGGCTATGGGACGTTTCTAGCGGAACAACGTTGACATCACTGTCTGCTTCATGGCCTCGTTGGCGTAGTAGGCAGCGCGTCAGTCTCATAATCTGAAGGTCGTGAGTTCAACCCTCACACGGGGCAATTGTGCTAGTCATCTCATTATGCCACCACAAAAAGTGGCCATCTTCTCACATGGCTCACATTATGCCTATCTTCCTCCATTTCACTCATGTTAAATAGAGCTCAACAAAAATGAATACTTTTTGCTACAAAACAACTTTGCAGAATTGACATATTGACATTCTCATGTCGCTATAAGCCTTTGAAATGAAAAAAAAAGACTATTATGCAGCTCCCCTTGTATTTCGCATTACCTGATAATTGACTTATCGGGGAATCAGACTTGTCCACGATGGCTTAAGTGTGTTTGTCAAGCATACACTCCGGCAACTTCTCCTTATGTGAGCTTGATTCACAACATTGTCTGCCATGGTTTAAAGCGATGATTAATATGCTGTAAAGGGCTAGTGGCGCAATGGATAACGCGTCTGACTACGGATCAGAAGATTCTAGGTTCAACTCCTGGCTAGCTCGAAATCGTTATTGCATCGATACACATTACCTTTGTGTGTCCTGCAAATTGTTACTGCATTTAAGTCATAATCAACTTTAAGTCTATGGAAAATGTGTGCTTTCCTAAAATTCTCTTGGGATCTTGTAGAACTTCCAAATGGCAACCGTAGCATGGGAACCAACCTTGTTTTATTTCACCTGTGCCAACATTTTTTTTAACTTGAGCTGTATTACCCAAAAAGCTTGCATCTTGTTCAGCTAGGTAAACAACTGACCCATGACTATGAGGCATACAATGTTTAGCAGCATCAATGATCCATGTGTGATCTGAGTGGCAGTGTGCCTAACTAGTTACAAATGTCCTAGACCCCCCAATAAAAATGTGACAAGAAGTGAAGCAGTCTTTAAAAACTATGAAACAACTTTGAAGATGTTTCCTTGTATCCAAGATTCTGGTCCTAACAGTATCACGTATGCCACATTAAAATTATAGCTCTTGAGAAACAGAGCAAAATCTTTTTTATAACGATTGGTAGACTCAACAAGTGTCAGGTTTTGTAATGTCTTTCTCTACATTTGTAGTTTCTTGCTGCTTTACTACAACACAAAGTTGACATGGGTGGACATGCATTGCCATGCTAGATCAGATGATAATGCCTCTATTGCCAATATTATTTTTAAACCACTAATGAAATCTCTGTCACAGACAAAGTATTAAGATTTGCAGAGCTCTTAAATGTTATGAAATACTTAAAATATTGAAGAAAAGAGAATGGACATGACTCAATGGAATTAAGCACCTGCAACTCTTATTGGAATGTGGATAAAACCAAATGTGTATTGATTTTTTTTAACGTCCCAAGAGCTCCTCCAGTGCATCCCTGTATTAGCATTTCCAAAAACACTGATGGAAAAATACACTCCTGTAAAAGACACTGGTAGAGATCTGTGAGATTCCATCGTATCCATAAGTTTGAAATGATGAGCTTTGTTTTCATGGACACAAGCGATCATGTGATGATATGAGGTCAACCAAAGTACGGAGTGACAAAAAGATAGAGGCTATGGGACGTTTCTAGCGGAACAACGTTGACATCACTGTCTGCTTCATGGCCTCGTTGGCGTAGTAGGCAGCGCGTCAGTCTCATAATCTGAAGGTCGTGAGTTCAACCCTCACACGGGGCAATTGTGCTAGTCATCTCATTATGCCACCACAAAAAGTGGCCATCTTCTCACATGGCTCACATTATGCCTATCTTCCTCCATTTCACTCATGTTAAATAGAGCTCAACAAAAATGAATACTTTTTGCTACAAAACAACTTTGCAGAATTGACATATTGACATTCTCATGTCGCTATAAGCCTTTGAAATGAAAAAAAAAGACTATTATGCAGCTCCCCTTGTATTTCGCATTACCTGATAATTGACTTATCGGGGAATCAGACTTGTCCACGATGGCTTAAGCGTGTTTGTCAAGCATACACTCCGGCAACTTCTCCTTATGTGAGCTTGATTCACAACATTGTCTGCCATGGTTTAAAGCGATGATTAATATGCTGTAAAGGGCTAGTGGCGCAATGGATAACGCGTCTGACTACGGATCAGAAGATTCTAGGTTCAACTCCTGGCTAGCTCGAAATCGTTATTGCATCGATACACATTACCTTTGTGTGTCCTGCAAATTGTTACTGCATTTAAGTCATAATCAACTTTAAGTCTATGGAAAATGTGTGCTTTCCTAAAATTCTCTTGGGATCTTGTAGAACTTCCAAATGGCAACCGTAGCATGGGAACCAACCTTGTTTTATTTCACCTGTGCCAACATTTTTTTTTACTTGAGCTGTATTACCCAAAAAGCTTGCATCTTGTTCAGCTAAGGAAACAACTGACCCATGACTATGAGGCATACAATGTTTAGCAGCATCAATGATCCATGTGTGATCTGAGTGGCAGTGTGCCTAACTAGTTACAAATGTCCTAGACCCCCCAATAAAAATGTGACAAGAAGTGAAGCAGTCTTTAAAAACTATGAAACAACTTTGAAGATGTTTCCTTGTATCCAAGATTCTGGTCCTAACAGTATCACGTATGCCACATTAAAATTATAGCTCTTGAGAAACAGAGCAAAATCTTTTTTATAACGATTGGTAGACTCAACAAGTGTCAGGTTTTGTAATGTCTTTCTCTACATTTGTAGTTTCTTGCTGCTTTACTACAACACAAAGTTGACATGGGTGGACATGCATTGCCATGCTAGATCAGATGATAATGCCTCTATTGCCAATATTATTTTTAAACCACTAATGAAATCTCTGTCACAGACAAAGTATTAAGATTTGCAGAGCTCTTAAATGTTATGAAATACTTAAAATATTGAAGAAAAGAGAATGGACATGACTCAATGGAATTAAGCACCTGCAACTCTTATTGGAATGTGGATAAAACCAAATGTGTATTGATTTTTTTTAACGTCCCAAGAGCTCCTCCAGTGCATCCCTGTATTAGCATTTCCAAAAACACTGATGGAAAAATACACTCCTGTAAAAGACACTGGTAGAGATCTGTGAGATTCCATCGTATCCATAAGTTTGAAATGATGAGCTTTGTTTTCATGGACACAAGCGATCATGTGATGATATGAGGTCAACCAAAGTACGGAGTGACAAAAAGATAGAGGCTATGGGACGTTTCTAGCGGAACAACGTTGACATCACTGTCTGCTTCATGGCCTCGTTGGCGTAGTAGGCAGCGCGTCAGTCTCATAATCTGAAGGTCGTGAGTTCAACCCTCACACGGGGCAATTGTGCTAGTCATCTCATTATGCCACCACAAAAAGTGGCCATCTTCTCACATGGCTCACATTATGCCTATCTTCCTCCATTTCACTCATGTTAAATAGAGCTCAACAAAAATGAATACTTTTTGCTACAAAACAACTTTGCAGAATTGACATATTGACATTCTCATGTCGCTATAAGCCTTTGAAATGAAAAAAAAAGACTATTATGCAGCTCCCCTTGTATTTCGCATTACCTGATAATTGACTTATCGGGGAATCAGACTTGTCCACGATGGCTTAAGCGTGTTTGTCAAGCATACACTCCGGCAACTTCTCCTTATGTGAGCTTGATTCACAACATTGTCTGCCATGGTTTAAAGCGATGATTAATATGCTGTAAAGGGCTAGTGGCGCAATGGATAACGCGTCTGACTACGGATCAGAAGATTCTAGGTTCAACTCCTGGCTAGCTCGAAATCGTTATTGCATCGATACACATTACCTTTGTGTGTCCTGCAAATTGTTACTGCATTTAAGTCATAATCAACTTTAAGTCTATGGAAAATGTGTGCTTTCCTAAAATTCTCTTGGGATCTTGTAGAACTTCCAAATGGCAACCGTAGCATGGGAACCAACCTTGTTTTATTTCACCTGTGCCAACATTTTTTTTTTACTTGAGCTGTATTACCCAAAAAGCTTGCATCTTGTTCAGCTAAGGAAACAACTGACCCATGACTATGAGGCATACAATGTTTAGCAGCATCAATGATCCATGTGTGATCTGAGTGGCAGTGTGCCTAACTAGTTACAAATGTCCTAGACCCCCCAATAAAAATGTGACAAGAAGTGAAGCAGTCTTTAAAAACTATGAAACAACTTTGAAGATGTTTCCTTGTATCCAAGATTCTGGTCCTAACAGTATCACGTATGCCACATTAAAATTATAGCTCTTGAGAAACAGAGCAAAATCTTTTTTATAACGATTGGTAGACTCAACAAGTGTCAGGTTTTGTAATGTCTTTCTCTACATTTGTAGTTTCTTGCTGCTTTACTACAACACAAAGTTGACATGGGTGGACATGCATTGCCATGCTAGATCAGATGATAATGCCTCTATTGCCAATATTATTTTTAAACCACTAATGAAATCTCTGTCACAGACAAAGTATTAAGATTTGCAGAGCTCTTAAATGTTATGAAATACTTAAAATATTGAAGAAAAGAGAATGGACATGACTCAATGGAATTAAGCACCTGCAACTCTTATTGGAATGTGGATAAAACCAAATGTGTATTGATTTTTTTTAACATCCCAAGAGCTCCTCCAGTGCATCCCTGTATTAGCATTTCCAAAAACACTGATGGAAAAATACACTCCTGTAAAAGACACTGGTAGAGATCTGTGAGATTCCATCGTATCCATAAGTTTGAAATGATGAGCTTTGTTTTCATGGACACAAGCGATCATGTGATGATATGAGGTCAACCAAAGTACGGAGTGACAAAAAGATAGAGGCTATGGGACGTTTCTAGCGGAACAACGTTGACATCACTGTCTGCTTCATGGCCTCGTTGGCGTAGTAGGCAGCGCGTCAGTCTCATAATCTGAAGGTCGTGAGTTCAACCCTCACACGGGGCAATTGTGCTAGTCATCTCATTATGCCACCACAAAAAGTGGCCATCTTCTCACATGGCTCACATTATGCCTATCTTCCTCCATTTCACTCATGTTAAATAGAGCTCAACAAAAATGAATACTTTTTGCTACAAAACAACTTTGCAGAATTGACATATTGACATTCTCATGTCGCTATAAGCCTTTGAAATGAAAAAAAAAGACTATTATGCAGCTCCCCTTGTATTTCGCATTACCTGATAATTGACTTATCGGGGAATCAGACTTGTCCACGATGGCTTAAGTGTGTTTGTCAAGCATACACTCCGGCAACTTCTCCTTATGTGAGCTTGATTCACAACATTGTCTGCCATGGTTTAAAGCGATGATTAATATGCTGTAAAGGGCTAGTGGCGCAATGGATAACGCGTCTGACTACGGATCAGAAGATTCTAGGTTCAACTCCTGGCTAGCTCGAAATCGTTATTGCATCGATACACATTACCTTTGTGTGTCCTGCAAATTGTTACTGCATTTAAGTCATAATCAACTTTAAGTCTATGGAAAATGTGTGCTTTCCTAAAATTCTCTTGGGATCTTGTAGAACTTCCAAATGGCAACCGTAGCATGGGAACCAACCTTGTTTTATTTCACCTGTGCCAACATTTTTTTTTTACTTGAGCTGTATTACCCAAAAAGCTTGCATCTTGTTCAGCTAAGGAAACAACTGACCCATGACTATGAGGCATACAATGTTTAGCAGCATCAATGATCCATGTGTGATCTGAGTGGCAGTGTGCCTAACTAGTTACAAATGTCCTAGACCCCCCAATAAAAATGTGACAAGAAGTGAAGCAGTCTTTAAAAACTATGAAACAACTTTGAAGATGTTTCCTTGTATCCAAGATTCTGGTCCTAACAGTATCACGTATGCCACATTAAAATTATAGCTCTTGAGAAACAGAGCAAAATCTTTTTTATAACGATTGGTAGACTCAACAAGTGTCAGGTTTTGTAATGTCTTTCTCTACATTTGTAGTTTCTTGCTGCTTTACTACAACACAAAGTTGACATGGGTGGACATGCATTGCCATGCTAGATCAGATGATAATGCCTCTATTGCCAATATTATTTTTAAACCACTAATGAAATCTCTGTCACAGACAAAGTATTAAGATTTGCAGAGCTCTTAAATGTTATGAAATACTTAAAATATTGAAGAAAAGAGAATGGACATGACTCAATGGAATTAAGCACCTGCAACTCTTATTGGAATGTGGATAAAACCAAATGTGTATTGATTTTTTTTAACATCCCAAGAGCTCCTCCAGTGCATCCCTGTATTAGCATTTCCAAAAACACTGATGGAAAAATACACTCCTGTAAAAGACACTGGTAGAGATCTGTGAGATTCCATCGTATCCATAAGTTTGAAATGATGAGCTTTGTTTTCATGGACACAAGCGATCATGTGATGATATGAGGTCAACCAAAGTACGGAGTGACAAAAAGATAGAGGCTATGGGACGTTTCTAGCGGAACAACGTTGACATCACTGTCTGCTTCATGGCCTCGTTGGCGTAGTAGGCAGCGCGTCAGTCTCATAATCTGAAGGTCGTGAGTTCAACCCTCACACGGGGCAATTGTGCTAGTCATCTCATTATGCCACCACAAAAAGTGGCCATCTTCTCACATGGCTCACATTATGCCTATCTTCCTCCATTTCACTCATGTTAAATAGAGCTCAACAAAAATGAATACTTTTTGCTACAAAACAACTTTGCAGAATTGACATATTGACATTCTCATGTCGCTATAAGCCTTTGAAATGAAAAAAAAAAGACTATTATGCAGCTCCCCTTGTATTTCGCATTACCTGATAATTGACTTATCGGGGAATCAGACTTGTCCACGATGGCTTAAGTGTGTTTGTCAAGCATACACTCCGGCAACTTCTCCTTATGTGAGCTTGATTCACAACATTGTCTGCCATGGTTTAAAGCGATGATTAATATGCTGTAAAGGGCTAGTGGCGCAATGGATAACGCGTCTGACTACGGATCAGAAGATTCTAGGTTCAACTCCTGGCTAGCTCGAAATCGTTATTGCATCGATACACATTACCTTTGTGTGTCCTGCAAATTGTTACTGCATTTAAGTCATAATCAACTTTAAGTCTATGGAAAATGTGTGCTTTCCTAAAATTCTCTTGGGATCTTGTAGAACTTCCAAATGGCAACCGTAGCATGGGAACCAACCTTGTTTTATTTCACCTGTGCCAACATTTTTTTTAACTTGAGCTGTATTACCCAAAAAGCTTGCATCTTGTTCAGCTAGGTAAACAACTGACCCATGACTATGAGGCATACAATGTTTAGCAGCATCAATGATCCATGTGTGATCTGAGTGGCAGTGTGCCTAACTAGTTACAAATGTCCTAGACCCCCCAATAAAAATGTGACAAGAAGTGAAGCAGTCTTTAAAAACTATGAAACAACTTTGAAGATGTTTCCTTGTATCCAAGATTCTGGTCCTAACAGTATCACGTATGCCACATTAAAATTATAGCTCTTGAGAAACAGAGCAAAATCTTTTTTATAACGATTGGTAGACTCAACAAGTGTCAGGTTTTGTAATGTCTTTCTCTACATTTGTAGTTTCTTGCTGCTTTACTACAACACAAAGTTGACATGGGTGGACATGCATTGCCATGCTAGATCAGATGATAATGCCTCTATTGCCAATATTATTTTTAAACCACTAATGAAATCTCTGTCACAGACAAAGTATTAAGATTTGCAGAGCTCTTAAATGTTATGAAATACTTAAAATATTGAAGAAAAGAGAATGGACATGACTCAATGGAATTAAGCACCTGCAACTCTTATTGGAATGTGGATAAAACCAAATGTGTATTGATTTTTTTTAACATCCCAAGAGCTCCTCCAGTGCATCCCTGTATTAGCATTTCCAAAAACACTGATGGAAAAATACACTCCTGTAAAAGACACTGGTAGAGATCTGTGAGATTCCATCGTATCCATAAGTTTGAAATGATGAGCTTTGTTTTCATGGACACAAGCGATCATGTGATGATATGAGGTCAACCAAAGTACGGAGTGACAAAAAGATAGAGGCTATGGGACGTTTCTAGCGGAACAACGTTGACATCACTGTCTGCTTCATGGCCTCGTTGGCGTAGTAGGCAGCGCGTCAGTCTCATAATCTGAAGGTCGTGAGTTCAACCCTCACACGGGGCAATTGTGCTAGTCATCTCATTATGCCACCACAAAAAGTGGCCATCTTCTCACATGGCTCACATTATGCCTATCTTCCTCCATTTCACTCATGTTAAATAGAGCTCAACAAAAATGAATACTTTTTGCTACAAAACAACTTTGCAGAATTGACATATTGACATTCTCATGTCGCTATAAGCCTTTGAAATGAAAAAAAAAGACTATTATGCAGCTCCCCTTGTATTTCGCATTACCTGATAATTGACTTATCGGGGAATCAGACTTGTCCACGATGGCTTAAGTGTGTTTGTCAAGCATACACTCCGGCAACTTCTCCTTATGTGAGCTTGATTCACAACATTGTCTGCCATGGTTTAAAGCGATGATTAATATGCTGTAAAGGGCTAGTGGCGCAATGGATAACGCGTCTGACTACGGATCAGAAGATTCTAGGTTCAACTCCTGGCTAGCTCGAAATCGTTATTGCATCGATACACATTACCTTTGTGTGTCCTGCAAATTGTTACTGCATTTAAGTCATAATCAACTTTAAGTCTATGGAAAATGTGTGCTTTCCTAAAATTCTCTTGGGATCTTGTAGAACTTCCAAATGGCAACCGTAGCATGGGAACCAACCTTGTTTTATTTCACCTGTGCCAACATTTTTTTTAACTTGAGCTGTATTACCCAAAAAGCTTGCATCTTGTTCAGCTAGGTAAACAACTGACCCATGACTATGAGGCATACAATGTTTAGCAGCATCAATGATCCATGTGTGATCTGAGTGGCAGTGTGCCTAACTAGTTACAAATGTCCTAGACCCCCCAATAAAAATGTGACAAGAAGTGAAGCAGTCTTTAAAAACTATGAAACAACTTTGAAGATGTTTCCTTGTATCCAAGATTCTGGTCCTAACAGTATCACGTATGCCACATTAAAATTATAGCTCTTGAGAAACAGAGCAAAATCTTTTTTATAACGATTGGTAGACTCAACAAGTGTCAGGTTTTGTAATGTCTTTCTCTACATTTGTAGTTTCTTGCTGCTTTACTACAACACAAAGTTGACATGGGTGGACATGCATTGCCATGCTAGATCAGATGATAATGCCTCTATTGCCAATATTATTTTTAAACCACTAATGAAATCTCTGTCACAGACAAAGTATTAAGATTTGCAGAGCTCTTAAATGTTATGAAATACTTAAAATATTGAAGAAAAGAGAATGGACATGACTCAATGGAATTAAGCACCTGCAACTCTTATTGGAATGTGGATAAAACCAAATGTGTATTGATTTTTTTTAACGTCCCAAGAGCTCCTCCAGTGCATCCCTGTATTAGCATTTCCAAAAACACTGATGGAAAAATACACTCCTGTAAAAGACACTGGTAGAGATCTGTGAGATTCCATCGTATCCATAAGTTTGAAATGATGAGCTTTGTTTTCATGGACACAAGCGATCATGTGATGATATGAGGTCAACCAAAGTACGGAGTGACAAAAAGATAGAGGCTATGGGACGTTTCTAGCGGAACAACGTTGACATCACTGTCTGCTTCATGGCCTCGTTGGCGTAGTAGGCAGCGCATCAGTCTCATAATCTGAAGGTCGTGAGTTCAACCCTCACACGGGGCAATTGTGCATTTTCAACTTGTGCTAGTCATCTCATTATGCCACCACAAAAAGTGGCCATCTTCTCACATGGCTCACATTATGCCTATCTTCCTCCATTTCACTCATGTTAAATAGAGCTCAACAAAAATGAATACTTTTCGCTACAAAACAACTTTGCAGAATTGACATATTGACATTCTCATGTCGCTATAAGCCTTTGAAATGAAAAAAAAAAGACTATTATGCAGCTCCCCTTGTATTTCGCATTACCTGATAATTGACTTATCGGGGAATCAGACTTGTCCACGATGGCTTAAGCGTGTTTTTAAGCATACACTCCGGCAACTTCTCCTTATGTGAGCTTGATTCACAACATTGTCTGCCATGGTTTAAAGCGATGATTAATATGCTGTAAAGGGCTAGTGGCGCAATGGATAACGCGTCTGACTACGGATCAGAAGATTCTAGGTTCAACTCCTGGCTAGCTCGAAATCGTTATTGCATCGATACACATTACCTTTGTGTGTCCTGCAAATTGTTACTGCATTTAAGTCATAATCAACTTTAAGTCTATGGAAAATGTGTGCTTTCCTAAAATTCTCTTGGGATCTTGTAGAACTTCCAAATGGCAACCGTAGCATGGGAACCAACCTTGTTTTATTTCACCTGTGCCAACATTTTTTTTTACTTGAGCTGTATTACCCAAAAAGCTTGCATCTTGTTCAGCTAAGGAAACAACTGACCCATGACTATGAGGCATACAATGTTTAGCAGCATCAATGATCCATGTGTGATCTGAGTGGCAGTGTGCCTAACTAGTTACAAATGTCCTAGACCCCCCAATAAAAATGTGACAAGAAGTGAAGCAGTCTTTAAAAACTATGAAACAACTTTGAAGATG
>JBBPBX010095606.1:0-11156 GCA_038048925.1 Garcialebias charrua | reverse complement strand
AAAAAAAAAAAAAAAAAAAAAAAATTCACAGCTTACCGGTAAATCAAAAAGAAAATCTCTCATGGGCATTTTAATTTAGCTGTTTTTAAACAACTAAACTGGATATTCCTTGAGAAACACTTGTTCAGTGCTTTCTGGATTTCTAGAATAACAAAACACTCAATAACCAGCTTTTAATTCTCTTTTCTATCTTCTTATTGCACTACAGGAAATGATTCAGGATGCTAAAGTCAGAAAAACAGAAGCTCTGTGAGCTCACCGGGTGGAACGCAGTTTCTACTTTAAAATCAGCTTTGAGGAAAAAATATATATATTTTTCTACTCCCTAAAAGAAACTTTGAGAAGATCCTCTCCAGCTGTTTTTGGTTGTGGGCTGTTAAAAGTGCTTGTTGGCACCACTTGAACTGTTTCTTCGTCTTTTATTTGTGAATTTCATTAATTTGACGCGTTTTGTTAATCACTAATTACAGTAGTCTGCCTGTTTTTAAAAAAAAAAACGACCAGTGGCATTTTCAGCTTTTTTACATTTTTGTAGAATAAGTTGCATACAGGTGTGTGGACCTTGCACTGATTTATAGTTTGAGGTATGACTTTAAAGAAAATTTAATTAAAGAGCTTATATTATTTGAAGG
Organism: Garcialebias charrua; assembly: GCA_038048925.1. Classification (NCBI taxonomy): domain Eukaryota; kingdom Metazoa; phylum Chordata; class Actinopteri; order Cyprinodontiformes; family Rivulidae; genus Garcialebias; species Garcialebias charrua. Next base: position 10,524 of record JBBPBX010095606.1, on the reverse strand, counting down.
AATGATTTATGGCTTAGGTTCAGAGGTGCAGATGGTTTGGTTAAACCGTCCAAATAATCTCGTGCACGATCTCTCGTGAGATGTCACACTCAGAGTTTGTGATGTGAATGTCACTTCAAGCAGCATCGTATTTGGCCTCAATATCTAGAATTGACTGAATTTTGACAATTTGTGTGTTTAAGTGAATTGACTGTTAGTCATTTTGAATTGGGTTGACTCAAATAAGTAATCGATTATAGGTGTACATTAATCATTTCCTGAAAGTTTTATGTAAATCTTTGGATTCATCTCTTTTTTTTTGCTAACGACAGTGTTATAGTCATACGATGGAGCTTTGGGGCCACGCTAAGGGAAAAAAAATCGATTACAAATGGGAATAAAGACTTAGTTTTAAAACAATAAAATCAAAAAAAGCTTCAAAAAAGCTTTCAGTGTGTAACTTTTATTACTTTGGTATTTTAGTATGTAGCATTTTTATTTCCATTGCCTCCTTTTATGGCTGTTGTTTTTTTATTCTATTTTCACAGATTTGTTGTACCAGTTTTTATATTTTCTGTCTTGTTAAGCACCTTGGTCAATGCAAGGCATTGTAGGAAGGTGCTATACAAATAACGTTTATTACAGTATTATTATAAAATCATACGACAATAAAGTTGTAATATTACAAGAATATAGTCATAGTATTACGAGAATAAAGTGGAAACACTGCAAAAATAAAGTCATGATATTATGAGAATAAACTCGTAATATTACCAGAATAAACTTGTAATATTATTAGAGCTCGACAGGAAAAATCAGTCTTACAACTGCAGTAAAACAATTAATGTTGACGTCAGCAGTACAATAGCAGGGGGCCCAACGCACTGTGGCATATGGATTCTTATGATAAACCGAAGCCATATGGCATTGCATTTAATGGCTGCATCGATGTAGTTAGTCATCACGTAAGGTGGATGGAGGCATATTTCACAAACTGTGACCCAAAAGTGATCGCGGACTTCATAAACGCATTGAGTCGCATCGGAAGCTGTCCACAGCAGGTGCGAGCCAACCCAGGATGTATTATGTCGGAAGATCGCCGGTTCAAGCCCCGGTACCGAGAACATCAAAAAATGTGGGTGGAAAAAGGTGAAACACCCACACCTGCCTCCACCCTCATTCACCCCACTCTGGGCCCCTGAGCAAGGCCCTTAACCCCCACCATCTGCTCCCTAAACTGGTCTCTCTTGAAAATGAGTTCTCGTGGCTCAATGAGACTACCTGGATAAATAAAGGGTAAATGGATTTTTTTTTTTACGAGTTTATCCTCATAATATTATGACGTTATTCTGGTAATACTACAAATTTATTCTGGTAATATTACGACTTTATTCTCGTAATATTTTGACTTTATTCTCATAATATTATGGCTTTATTCTTGTAATATTACGCCTTTATTCTCATAATGTTGTGACTTTATTTTCATAATATTACAACTTTATTCTCGTAATATTTTGACTTTATTTTCATAACATTATGACTTTGTTCTCGTAATATTTCGACTTTATTTTCATAACATTATGACTTTGTTCTCGTAATACTAGGACTTTATTCTCATAAAATTATGACTATTCTCATAATATTATGTCTTTATTCTCATAATATTATGACTTTATTCTCGTAATATTTCGACTTTATTTTCATAACATTATGACTTTGTTCTCGTAATATTTTGACTTTATTTTCATAACATTATGACTTTGTTCTCGTAATACTAGGACTTTATTCTCATAAAATTATGACTATTCTCATAATATTATGTCTTTATTCTCATAATATTATGACTATTATGACTTAATAAACTTTATTCTCGTAATATTTCGACTTTATTTTCATAACATTATGACTTTGTTCTCGTAATACTGTGACTTTATTCTCGTAATGTTATGACTTTATTCTCATAATTTTAGGACTTTATGCTTATAATATTTTGACTTTATTCTCGTAAAACTATGACTTTATTCTCATTTTATGACTTTATTCTCGTAATACTACGACTTTATTCTCGTAAATTTCAACTTTATTCTCGTAATGTTATGAATTTATTCTCATAATACAGTACCAGGACTTTATTCTCATAATATATCACTCTTAATTTATTCTCATGATATTTCGACTTTATTCTCGTACAACTTTGTTTCTCATGATGTACTTTTTTTTTCTTAGCCTGGCCCTAATACTCTGTCGTAGAGTTAAAATAGCAGTGGTGAAAGTTTTAGTTCCGTCTGCTCAGAAAATAAGTTGTGAATCAGTTTTAGCAAATACCACGCTGAATCTTGGCGCAGTATCTGTAAAAGGGACTGAATTATCCCCATTTTTGTGTTTGTTTTGGTCAGTTTGTTGTGGCAGCCATCTTGAATCTGTTTAAATCCAGTAGTGAATCTGTTGTACATGCAACAATCCTTTTTGCAAGTTTCCTTCCAGCTGGTTTGGTGGTTTATGAGATATTTTGGTAACAGAAACACAAGCATGTGTGTGCACACACACACAAGCAGAAATTAAAAACCCAATCAATGTCCTCTTTTTTTTGGCAGCAGGTGATAATATTAAACTGAATATTATGCAAAAAATATTATACAATTTGTTCAATATGTTTGTACTTTTTGTACATTTTAAAGATTTTTTTTTACTCTAAGTTCCAAATGAAAAGCTAAATTTTATTTGATCAACTTGTAAAATTGAAATAAATCAGACACTTGTACTCTAAAGAATCAAAGATAAAGTCGATTCTAATTTACATCAAACTTAATTAACCTCTAAAGGGATAAGACAACAAAAAGTTACATTAATTCAATATTTTTCTCCACTTTTTCTATTTTCTTGTGTAGCCAGATGCTGTTTGTTTGTTTGTTCTTTGTAATAAAATATTTGTTTGCTGGTTTGCAACTTTAACCAAGAACATTTTTGATGGTTTCCTACAGCCATGTTTGTTTTCATGCACTGCCTGATGAATGTAGATTTATAAGAAGAGGGAGGCTGGATCTTAACAAGCAACAGTACAATCATAATAATAAATTTAGCCTTTAAACAGCAGCTTTTGAAAATGTGTAGATTACTCCGATGAGTTTGAGGCTGCATATCATGTCACGAGTCTCTCCCATATACAAATGTGGAGCAAAACCCTGAAACAAATTAGATATTGGGCAGACTTTTTACCACTCGGTTAAATATGTTTCAATTTAACTGTTTATTTTATTTTTGCTCTTCTGGTGCCTGAACAAAAATCGTAGTGAGCCCTGGAAGAACTGTGCTCGAAGCTATGCATCCAAATGGAACAACACAGGTGTCTTCTTAAAAACCCATCTGAAGCAGATGTGTAGATTTGGACCTGTACAGCGTGTGTTACTGTTTGTTGTTCATTCAAAGCTGTGTAATACAAATGTGAATGTGTTGTTTCACGCCAACACGTTTGTCATCCTGTAGATATGAAGTGTCATTCAGTTCTGAGCGGTGTTGATCTGTATAATATGATGTACATACAAACATTTTATAGCAGCCTCTCGTGCATAAATCCTTTTGTATGTGACTTTGAATAATAAAATAAAACAATATTTCCCCATAAGTTTGATTTGTACTTATGTTCAAAAATGTTTTGTACTTTGTACGTGCACCTTCAGCATGTAACAGTAAGCCTCACTGCTGTTTAAAAACTTCAAACTCCACACTTTAAATATGGATTTGAAAAGTTCCCTTCAGGAGCAAAATGTCTTCAAGCAACAGAAAAGAGCTCAACTTGTCAAAAAGGCGTTCAATACAAGATCAACTGGACTTTATTTGTTACAGAAGACGTTTCGCTTCTCATCCGAGGAGCTTTATCAATTCAATGAACCAGACTGTGTGCGCGTGGAGTTATAACAGTGAGTCACGCACCAACATACCGGGTATGTAAATTTCAAACTGAGGTAACACATACATGTAAATTGACAGATCACACCTTAACAGTAGGGAGTTCCCTTGAGATCTCTGACAGAAGACACACAACTGTATGTAAATTGACAAAAACACCCTCCCAAACCAACAACAGAGGTTTCTCAAAAAAACTTTGCTAGTCTAATTCACAAACAAGCCACCTCTGCTCCCATCCGGTGTAAAACATCTGGGAATCAACCCCAAAACTGAGTTATAAGTCTTGGAAAGTTGAAATCTCAGATCTCCTCCTCAGAGATTACTTGTCTAAAATCAGTATGTCAGGAGGTAGTGACAGAGTGAAGAAATATGTTAAAAATATATTGTTAGAAAAGTTACAGACTGAACCTTTAAGAGAAGGTTTTTCTCTCTTAACATAAACATTGTATTGAACGCCTTTTTTGATTTTATCATGTCCTTGACGACTGAGAATCTTCACCAGCATAGCTCAACTTGTTTTTAAACTCTTAACTGACTCAAAGCAAGAACAACAGTCCTGTGCCGATTCTGACACACACTTAACCTGATTTGTTTTTACACAAATACAACAAAACTTAACATTTTCAATGAAATACAAGTACGTACAAAGTAAAATGTTTGAAAAATAAAACAAGAACCTTAACTGTTTTAAAATCAATCTAGGTGCTCTGAATTTAGATATTTACAGTTCAGCCAAGAGTGTAAAAACACCTCAACTGTCTTTATAACTTTGCTTCCAAAAAGACAGTTTTTCTTGTAATCTTCTAACATGATCTTGATCAGTAACTCTCCAGACTTTCTGAAGGTCTGCCAGAAAGTCAGGAGATATTTAAATGTTTTTCCTGAATGAAACCTCAGTTTGTAACTTAACTTTTTTCAATTTCGATCTATTTATTTAGTTTTGCATTCAGTAGGTATGTCAGATAGCAGGTGGAGGTTCAGCAGTAAAAAGAACTGTTACTCCTGTGGCACAACACTGCCACCATGTGGTGATAATTGTTACTACATATAATCTGTTTTCTACCAACCAAAGTGCTGTACAGCAAAACAAAACAAGCAAAGGACACAGGATGAAATACATAGATCCACATGAACTAAATGACTAACATTACAGAATGCAGACAAGTTAAGTTGTTGTAGGTAGCACAGTGGTGCAGTTGGTAGAGCTGCTGACTCTCGATGAGCAGGCCACGCCGGTTCAAATCCCGCCGGGGGCCTTTCCGGGTGGAGTTTGGATGTTCTCACCGTGCATGCGATGGTTTTCTCCAGGTACTCCAGTTTCCTCACACAGACCAAAAACATGCATGTTAGACAGATTGGTAACACTAAATTGTGCCTAGGAGTGAATGGTTGTTTGTCTCTGTGATGGACTGGAGACCTGTCCAGGGTGTCCCTCGACCCTCACTCAGTGACCATGGACACCAGCGACCCAAATATCAAGAAGCGGGTAAAGATAATGGATGGAAGTTGGTAATGTAAGAAAAAGGATGACGCCGATGTTTTGCTCGTGTTTTTGGCACCAAAACATCATGAACTACTGGAGGAACCACCTTTTTTTATTAGAACATGAAGATGTGTGACAACTAATGATATCCTGAGATTTTGCTTAATGTTATTGTCCTTTAAAGAATGCCAATTTTTTAAAAACTTTTTCCACAAGACCAAACATCTTTTGAAAACATCACCAAAGTTTATAATACAGCCAGATGTTCTCTCCTCTGATTTTGAAGGAATTGTTTTGTCTGCAACTCACTGCCAAAATGAACTTGGACAAACAATGGCCCTCATGCACGAACCGTTCGTACGCACAGATTTGTTCTTAAACTGTGCGTACGAGTGATTTAGGATCATTTGTGGCATTCAACAATGTTTTCGTATCCTACGATTTTTTTCAGATACGAACAAAATTTACGAGTGGTCCGGACCTGTCGTATATTTTAGGAGCGTCAGTCTGCTGTCATCCAGACGGAATTTCTCCACTAATAACTTCATATTTCGTTATTTAGAAAATATTTAGAGTTTAAAAAAGTCACGCACCACAATTGTTTTTGACAATAGGTTCTGTTTGAAGTCGAATTATAATTTTAAATGTAATAATGACTAACGGATTAAAGTATTTAAATTAAAATCAATTTGTTATCAATGCCGTTTTCTAACACTACAATATCAATATGAAGATCTCAAACTGAAACCAACTTAAATTATGAATTAATTTAAGTTTAATTTGTCTCGGTAACGCAGACTTTACATTGACCTCCTCCTGTCACAGTCATAGCTGTCAGATAGCTCAATCAGTAGAGCGTTGCGTTGCAGTGCTGAACCTTATGGGTTCGAGTCCCACATGGGACAACGTTTTTTTTTTCTCCTTTTAATTCATTCCAGATTTAAAAAACACAAGAAAACTATTTACAATACAACAAGAAATGAAGCATAAAGTCTTTTTAATCTGGAATGAATAAATAATCTAAAGAAAGAAGGGGAAAAAAAATTGTCATACCTCGTGGGACTCAAACCCACAAGGTCTCGATAAGTGGTGCAATGCTTTACCCAGTTGGCCACCAGGTCGCGTGTATATTTCAAGGTCCACATTTCTTATAAACAAACATTCTTTGGCTTTAGTTGGTGTCCCATGAGTGACGCTGCTAATAAGGACAGATTTTCTTTTCTTGACCTCAGAGAGCAGAACTTCAATCTCCGCACCGGTAGAGTTCTTCTTTTTACTTTTCGCTGTCATTTTATGAACGAACACGTTTTGCCTCTGAGGCAGGAAACGTAGCCTTATATGGTGTTTTGAGGGGTGGGAATTATGTAAATGACCTCTCCGCGTGCACGCGCAGGTGAATAGAACAGGTGGGATTCATTAAATTTACGCAGCTCGTTTACACACTTTTCCTGTGGATAGAAGAGTTTGTTGAATCTGACGTGGCATGTTCGTACAAACGCTTCGTACGAACAAAAGTAGGAGAAATTTAGGATAAAAATACGAACATGTTCGTGCATGAGATCGTGTTTTTATGTTTGTTTGTTTTGAACATAAGAAGCAATTATTGCAAACAGAGCTTTACAAAAAGCTAAATCTACACTGGAAATGTTGTAAAAAGTCAAACTATAAAAATAAAACTTCAAGATAAGCTGACCTCAAAACGAATCTTCACAGAAAACTAACACATAAAAAAAGTTTTAAAAAAAAAACAAAAAAACAAACTGAACTTCTGATTTGAAGCTGCAGTTTCACTTCCCATCCAGGAAGCTTGATCAATTCCAAAATATGTGAAGATCCAAGCTTTGTAGAACTGCACCTGGTTACAGATTCAGCTGCAGGTTAGACTGGAACTACTCGCCCTGCACAACGGACGCTCGTCAGGCTCTTTGCATGGCTCATGAGAGATGGTCACATCGTGCATGAAGGGGTGAACTGGAGTGAAACTGACCTGGAATCAGGCCTGATGTTGCATTTTAACTTTTTTACAAGTTGTAATCTGAGACGTCCTCTGTTTAAAGCTGTTCTTTCTCCCTCCTCTTCACCTTCCTGTCTTCTCTGCCCAAGACACAAACAGTTTGGTCCTCAGCAGTGTCCCTTCTCCTTTAGATGTAGGTGGACTGTTGAGTCTTTAACAGCTGGTTCTCTGGTGNNNNCTCAGCAGTGTCCCTTCTCCTTTAGATGTAGGTGGACTGTTGAGTCTTTAACAGCTGGTTCTCTGGTGTTGAGCCACGCGTGTTTAGTTTTTCTAATATGAAGGTCTGAACATTCCTCCCTGAACTGCAGAATCCACACCGCTCAGTCTGGGAGTTCTGGGATGGACTGGCCTCTGTCTGAAGGTCCTGCTGGTTTTAAAATGTACCGGGATGTTGCGTTTGGAGGAAATCCTTCTGAGTTTTTCAGACACTCCAGCAACGAATGGGATGACAATGTTTTAGTGTTTGCTCTCTTCTCTATGGAAAAAAAAAAGTCATAATTTGTCATTTCAATGTCAAAATTTCAACTTTCAAAGTAAAATTTTCAACTTTCCAAGTCAAAGTCAATCTAGCTGTATATGATAACTCTGATTCTGAAATTTTAAACGTTCAAAGTCAAAATTTCAACTTTCAGTAAAAATTTCAACTTTCAAAGTCAAAATTTCGACTTTCAAGGTCAAATTTTTGATTTTCAGTCAACATTTTGATTTTGAAAGTCAAAACTGACTTTGTTGACATTCAAAATCAAAATTCCAACTTTCAGTTAAAATTTCAACCTTCAAAGTCAAATTTTCGACTTTCAGTCAAAATGCAATGTTCAAAATAAAAATGTCAACTTCCAGTCAAAATTGAATGTTCAAAATAAAAATGTCTACTTTCAAAGTTAAAATTTCAACTTCCAGTCAAAATGTAATGTTCAAAATAAAAATTTCAACGTCTACTTTCAAAGTTAAAATTTCAACTTCCAGTCAAAATGTAATGTTCAAAATAAAAATTTCAACGTCCAAAGTTAAAATTTCAACTTCCAGTCAGAATTTAATGTTCGAAATAAAATTTCAAACTTTCAAAGTAAAAATTTCAACTTTCACTAAAAATTTCAACTTTCAAAGTCAACATTTTGACTTTCAAGGTCAAATTTCTGATTTTCAGTCAACATTTTGACTTTGAAAGTCAAAAGCTTTGACATTCAAAGTCAAAATGTTGACTGAAAATCAAAATTCCAACTTTCAGTTAAAATTTCAACCTTCAGAGTAAAAATTTCTACTTGTCTAAATTTAATGTTCAAAATTAAAATTTCAACTTCCAAAGTTAACATTTCAACTTCCAGTACAAAATTTAATGTTCAAAATAAAAATGTCAACTTAGTCAAAATTTAATGTTCAAAATAAAAATTTCAACTTCCAAAGTTAACATTTCAACTTCCAGTCAAAATTTAATGTTCAAAATAAAAATGTCAACTTATAGTCAAAATTTAATGTTCAAAATAAAAATGTCAACTTATAGTCAAAATTTAATGTTCAAAATAAAAATTTCAACTTTTAAAGTTAAAATTTTAACTTGAAATTTAAAATTTAATGTACAAAATAAAAATGTAACTTTCAGTTAAAATTTGGATGTTCAAAATAAAAATTTCAATTTCCAAAGGAAGTCAAAATCTTGCTGTTCAAAATAAAATTTTCACCAAAGTCGCACTTTGAATGGTGACAATTTGATTTTTAAAGTGGATGGTTGGTATTGTAAAGCGCTTTGGGGCTCCTCACAGGGGGCTGGAAAGCGCTATATAAATAAGCTCCATTTACCATTTAAAATTGTAATTTTGCGTTTGAAAGTTGAAATTAAGACAGAACATTGGACATTTTCTTTTCATTGGCGGAAACGGGCTTCTATTTCTCTGTGCTGTGGTTTTGTTTGGATTTTTTTGGCCAATTAAGCAACGGCCCAGTTAGGATATCCACAGGTTTGAAGCTCTTTGGCGTGTTCCTGTTCTTTCCCTTTGATGCGGGCGCTTTCACCCCGACAGCGTAGAGTTCAAATTATTTTATTTTCTTGGATTGACCACGACTTGAACAAAATCTTCACCATCGGATTTAAAAAAATAACAAAAACAAGAGAACAATTCATATCTCATTTATTTAAATCTTTCCAATATTTAAAAAAAAATACATTTATGAATTACTATATTTACAAAAACATTCGTTCACATCGACACAGCTCACATGGTTATTGTTCACTGCAGTTGTTTACAGTCACAGGTTGGTTTTATTTCCTCCATTAGGCTCGCTCCAGCTTAAATTAAGTAAATGTACATGTATGGTGTTTTTCTGTTCTAGAAAAAAGGCACTAAATACAGGGGAATGTACAACATTTAATGCAAAATTGTAATTCATTAGGTGTTACGGGAGGAAAATAAATTCATAAATAGCCGTTTGCCTTTGGCAGTGAGCTCAGTTAATGAAAGATTTTACACATGAAGATTTTTCTATTTACATACTAATCAGTAAAAAACAAACAAAATGCAAGAAAATGGGGCACATTATTTAAATTTAAGTGGGCTTTTCAGTCCAGATTCTTTTGAACTCAGTAGATGATGCTCCCAACAGTTCTTATCAAAGTTTTACTATACTGTACATCAAACGAAGTGAATACATTAATGTGCTTTCTTCTAATTAATAAACAATTGTATGTTTAAAAGTTAACACTAACAAACACTCTGTTTTACTAAAAACCTTATTACCCCAGAGAGATATAACATGTTGCAACAAGACAAAACATAGAACTTATTTAAATGAGCAAAAGCCGGCCTTCTTTTCAGATTCTGAGACCATTATATGGAAAAGAACAAAAAATAAAATAAAATAGAGCCAGGGGTCAATTTACTTTAAAACTTTCAAGTGAAATTAGTTAAATAAATGGATGTACCGGTAGTTTTTCTAAAGCCTGATGCTGTTTACTGTCCGTTTGTGATACTGACAGGCTCTTTTTGGAAAATGTCCGATGATATCCTTGCAACTCACTCTGTGCAAAATTATTATTTGAATGAATTATGATTAAGATTAGCCATTAAGCAATGATTGCACAAGTAAAAACTTTAATATAAACATTAAATTGTATACATTGTAAGTAAAAAAGGACAAGGCATGCTTT
>JBBPBX010095605.1:0-13176 GCA_038048925.1 Garcialebias charrua | reverse complement strand
GACCCCGGACTGTTGAACAACTTAAGCTGTACATCAAGCAAGAATGGGGAAGAATTCCACCTGAAAAGCTTCAAAAATTGGTCTCCTCAGTTCCCAAACGTTTACTGAGTGTTGTTAAAAGGAAAGGCGATGTAACACAGTGGTAAATATGTCCCTGTGCCAACTTTTTTGCAATGTGTTGCTGCCATTGAATTCTAAGTTAATGGTTATTTGCAAAACAAAATAAAGTTTCTCCGTTCGAACATTAAATATATTGTCTTTGCATTCTATTCAGTTGAATATGGGTTGAAAAAGATTTGCAAGTCATTGTATTCTGTTTTTATTTGCGATTTGCACAACGTGCCAACTTTTCTGGTTTTGGGCTTGTATATATATATATATATATATATATATATATATATATACATATATATATAAGATTTACCTGACTAAACAAAGGTTGAATGAATGAATGAATATATAAATATGCCCCCAAGGCCTCCTTCAAGCCAACAGAATGGCCTCATATACATACCAATGGATCGAAAAATGCTAATTCAATTAGTCATTTGACTAACTCCCCTGGGAACTACAGTTAGAATAGCCAAATGGCTCAAACTAGGGTCGTGCAGGTGTTGTTCAACCCATAGACCTACCGTAAATACGTTTTTAGACCAAATATTGCCGATTTACACAGATACGCACAATTATGTGAAAATAAACACAGCCATAGTGCTAGATAACAATTTAAACACATTCTAGGGAGTTTATCAGCTAAAAAAAGTTAATTTTGGGTTTAGTTCCTCTTTAAGGAGTGAGTTGAATTGTCTCCCTCCTCCCTAGCCAGCTCCATTCACATAAAGGGAGCTAGCTCTCTTTATGTGAAAGGGAGACAATTCAACTCACTCCATCTTTAAAAACTGTGTTAGGATAGGCTAAGTGCTTGGAAACTGTACAGTACTGCACATTTATTTATTTATAAAAAATATATATATAAAAATACTTCTTTTTTTGTATGTGATCCGACTTACGAATTTTCGAGTTACGAGTCACGTAATAAAAACCGAGCGCTGGGTAGCTTTTAGCTTTTAGTAGACGCTTCAAAATTGATTCCTTTGTGCGCACGGATGTATGGAGCTGGTCCAGTCTTGTCAAAAAGGTAAAAATGCGTCGTGTTTTATTATTATGAAACAGTTTATAATTTTATAGAATGCTTTGCTGCTCATTGAATCAACTTCTGTCACCACCGTAGATTGTGACAGGAGGGGATTGCAGGTCACATACAACACGGCCGAAACGGCTTCCTCTCGTTTCACAAACAAAAAGCAACAAATATTCATCTCTCTATTAAAAACCTATAAACACATTAATCTCTAAAAGTAAACCTAAATTGCACAGCACTGCAGGCGGTGGTGCGGTGTGGCTGTGGCGTGGCCCCATTTGTTTTTTAAGTTTCGGTTTCAGCGCCGCACGGTACTTTCACTTTTAATATTAATAGTTAATAATTATAATTAAACTAATAGTTTTGTTTTTCCTGTGACTTATCTGCAGTATGATAAATGATAGGAGCATAATAAATGCTCCCAATGTTTTGTTGGTCTTTTTTTTTTTGGTAAATAATGAAGTTTTTATGCATTTTTATATATTTATTTATTTTGCCTCTATGACATCATTGACTACTCGAGCACTAATCGAGCTTTTTTATGTTAATGTCGAGTTTAAAAATAATGTACTCGTTCAACCCCTAGTTGTCTGTACTGTATACGTTAATGTGGATGATTTTTCACTTCAGGAACACACAGGTGTAGTAAAGTTACTGTGAGGTTATGAGAAGATTTGTTCTGGCAAAATAAAAAAGAAGAATTTTTGGGCTTTGTCAGAACACGTGTTTACCGACTGCACGGAAATAAACTAATAGACATTGTCAGGAATAAATGTGTGGCTGGTTTGTCCTATGAGGATTAAATGTCCACATGCTGGGGCTCTCAGGCTGCAAACTGGTTTCTATAGAAGTGCTAGTTGGTTTTAAAACATTTACTTACATTTGAATCACATTTAGAGTTCAGAAAGTGGTGGATATTACCAGTGGCGGCCCGTGAAATGTCCACCGGGGGGGCTATTTCTCCAAAATAAAAATAAAATTCCCAAGTTCAAACAGGTTTTATTTTAAGCCAATGCAGAAACATACAAGGTCAACATAACAATTACATCCTCAGGATGAGAAGAACCTATTTGACTCACTAAACAACAAAGAACAAACAAAAATATATAAAAATAAATAAATTATATATAAATGATAGAAAGGAAAATAAGTGAGATTAAAACATTTCTGCATTTCTACTTGCAAGAGGCTTTGTTTTCATTCTCCAGATCAATACAGTGTTAAGAAATAGTAAAACACCACAAGTGACATTTAGTATATAAAATTATTAATGTTTGATCATTTTTATAAGCAAATTAAAATAAATACTGTACTGTACAATAACCTGCGCTGGCAACCTAACTCCACAAACAAACAAAGACAAAAACAAACTCACCAGTTGCCACTTTTAGATTAAACAGAGACTTCTAACAGTGGAGAGGATATCATTCAGAAATGCAAATAGACTTTAGATAAAGGGCTTTCAATGATTTAAAACTTACCTGAGCCAGCCTGCTTGAGTCACTCACCGCACAGCTCATTTTCCAGACAAAAAATAAATAAATAAATAAACAAATTAATTAAATAAATAAATAGCCAGAAACACGCAATCGGTATGTACAGCTCACGTTGGACTGTTCAGGGCGGTGAAAACTGGGTAATAATCTAAGTGACATAAAAAAGGCGTTCAATACAAAAACAACTGGACTTTATTTGTAACAGAAGACGTTTCCCTTCTCATCCGAGGAGCTTTCTCAATTCTCGGATGAGAAGTGAAACGTCTTCTGTTACAAATAAAGTCCAGTTGTTTCTGTATTGAACGCCTTTTTTTATTTGATCATGTCCTGGACGACTGAGAATCTTCCCCAGCAGAAGCTAAGTGACACTTTACAGGTTCTGTTGTGCTAACAGAGCGTTGATTTTGTATTTTTGTGTTATTCAGAGTGCACTGTAGATTCACCTTCAGTCATCCCAGACCAGGCTAGCATGTTAGGAACAACTGTATTTACTTTTTCTACTTTGAGTAGCAAACTTGGAGTCTTATTTTAGACTTTGTGATACAAACATGACACTGTTCACAAATCTTTTTTTTAAAAAGGTACAGACGAGTGAAGGGCCGAGTTCCATCCAAAGAAAAGATCCTAGGCCTGGGTCCAGTCTCAGATCCTAGGCCTGGGTCCAGTCTCAGATCCTAGACCTGGGTCCAGTCTCAGATCCTAGACCTGGGTCCAGTCTCAGATCCTAGACCTGGGTCCAGTCTTGGATCCTAGGCCTGGGTCCAGTCTCAGATCCTAGACCTGGGTCCAGTCTTGGATCCTAGGCCTGGGTCCAGTCTCAGATCCTAGACCTGGGTCCAGTCTTGGATCCTAGACCTGGGTCCAGTCTTGGATCCTAGGCCTGGGTCCAGTCTCAGATCCTAGACCTGGGTCCAGTCTTGGATCCTAGGCCTGGGTCCAGTCTCAGATCCTAGACCTGGGTCCAGTCTTGGATCCTAGGCCTGGGTCCAGTCTCAGATCCTAGACCTGGGTCCAGTCTCAGATCCTAGACCTGGGTCCAGTCTCAGATCCTAGACCTGGGTCCAGTCTCAGATCCTAGACCTGGGTCCAGTCTCAGATCCTAGACCTGGGTCCAGTCTCAGATCCTAGACCTGGGTCCAGTCTCAGATCCTAGACCTGGGTCCAGTCTCAGATCCTAGACCTGGGTCCAGTCTCAGATCCTAGACCTGGGTCCAGTCTCAGATCCTAGGCCTGGGTCCAGTCTCAGATCCTAGACCTGGGTCCAGTCTCAGATCCTAGACCTGGGTCCAGTCTCAGATCCTAGACCTGGGTCCAGTCTCAGATCCTAGACCTGGGTCCAGTCTCAGATCCTAGACCTGGGTCCAGTCTCAGATCCTAGACCTGGGTCCAGTCTCGGATCCTAGGCCTGGGTCCAGTCTCAGATCCTAGACCTGGGTCCAGTCTCAGATCCTAGACCTGGGTCCAGTCTCAGATCCTAGCCTGGGTCCAGTCTCAGATCCTAGACCTGGGTCCAGTCTCAGATCCTAGACCTGGGTCCAGTCTCAGATCCTAGGCCTGGGTCCAGTCTCAGATCCTAGGCCTGGGTCCAGTCTCAGATCCTAGACCTGGGTCCAGTCTCAGATCCTAGACCTGGGTCCAGTCTCAGATCCTAGACCTGGGTCCAGTCTCAGATCCTAGGCCTGGGTCCAGTCTCAGATCCTAGACCTGGGTCCAGTCTCAGATCCTAGGCCTGGGTCCAGTCTCAGATCCTAGGCCTGGGTCCAGTCTCAGATCCTAGACCTGGGTCCAGTCTTGGATCCTAGGCCTGGGTCCAGTCTCAGATCCTAGACCTGGGTCCAGTCTCAGATCCTAGGCCTGGGTCCAGTCTCAGATCCTAGACCTGGGTCCAGTCTTGGATCCTAGACCTGGGTCCAGTCTCAGATCCTAGACCTGGGTCCAGTCTCAGATCCTAGACCTGGGTCCAGTCTTGGATCCTAGACCTGGGTCCAGTCTCAGATCCTAGACCTGGGTCCAGTCTCAGATCCTAGACCTGGGTCCAGTCTCAGATCCTAGACCTGGGTCCAGTCTCAGATCCTAGACCTGGGTCCAGTCTCAGATCCTAGGCCTGGGTCCAGTCTCAGATCCTAGGCCTGGGTCCAGTCTCAGATCCTAGACCTGGGTCCAGTCTTGGATCCTAGACCTGGGTCCAGTCTCAGATCCTAGACCTGGGTCCAGTCTCAGATCCTAGACCTGGGTCCAGTCTTGGATCCTAGGCCTGGGTCCAGTCTCAGATCCTAGGCCTGGGTCCAGTCTCAGATCCTAGGCCTGGGTCCAGTCTTGGATCCTAGGCCTGGGTCCAGTCTCAGATCCTAGGCCTGGGTCCAGTCTCAGATCCTAGGCCTGGGTCCAGTCTTGGATCCTAGGCCTGGGTCCAGTCTCAGATCCTAGGCCTGGGTCCAGTCTCGGATCCTAGGCCTGGGTCCAGTCTCAGATCCTAGGCCTGGGTCCAGTCTCAGATCCTAGGCCTGGGTCCAGTCTCAGATCCTAGACCTGGGTCCAGTCTCAGATCCTAGGCCTGGGTCCAGTCTCAGATCCTAGACCTGGGTCCAGTCTTGGATCCTAGACCTGGGTCCAGTCTCAGATCCTAGACCTGGGTCCAGTCTCAGATCCTAGACCTGGGTCCAGTCTTGGATCCTAGGCCTGGGTCCAGTCTCAGATCCTAGACCTGGGTCCAGTCTCAGATCCTAGACCTGGGTCCAGTCTCAGATCCTAGACCTGGGTCCAGTCTCAGATCCTAGACCTGGGTCCAGTCTCAGATCCTAGACCTGGGTCCAGTCTTGGATCCTAGACCTGGGTCCAGTCTCAGATCCTAGACCTGGGTCCAGTCTCAGATCCTAGACCTGGGTCCAGTCTCAGATCCTAGACCTGGGTCCAGTCTCAGATCCTAGACCTGGGTCCAGTCTCAGATCCTAGACCTGGGTCCAGTCTTGGATCCTAGACCTGGGTCCAGTCTCAGATCCTAGACCTGGGTCCAGTCTCAGATCCTAAATGGTAAATGGTAAATGGAGCTTATTTATATAGCGCTTTCTAGCCCCCTGTGAGGAGCCCCAAAGCGCTTTACAATACCAACCATCCACCCATTCATACACACATTCATACACCGGTAGCGGCGACTGCCATGCAAGGCGCCTTCCAGTCCTACCGGGAGCAACTCGGGGTTAAGTGTCTTGCCCAGGGACACAATGACACATGGTGTGAGGAACCGGGATTCGAACCTCCAACCTTCCGATCGAGGGACGACTGCCATTACCACTACCCCACGGCCACCCCTAGACCTGGGTCCAGTCTCAGATCCTAGACCTGGGTCCAGTCTCAGATCCTAGACCTGGGTCCAGTCTCAGATCCTAGACCTGGGTCCAGTCTCAGATCCTAGGCCTGGGTCCAGTCTCAGATCCTAGACCTGGGTCCAGTCTCAGATCCTAGACCTGGGTCCAGTCTCAGATCCTAGACCTGGGTCCAGTCTCAGATCCTAGACCTGGGTCCAGTCTCAGATCCTAGACCTGGGTCCAGTCTCAGATCCTAGACCTGGGTCCAGTCTCAGATCCTAGACCTGGGTCCAGTCTCAGATCCTAGGCCTGGGTCCAGTCTCAGATCCTAGACCTGGGTCCAGTCTCAGATCCTAGACCTGGGTCCAGTCTTGGATCCTAGGCCTGGGTCCAGTCTCAGATCCTAGACCTGGGTCCAGTCTCAGATCCTAGACCTGGGTCCAGTCTTGCAGATCCTAGGCCTGGGTCCAGTCTCAGATCCTAGACCTGGGTCCAGTCTCAGATCCTAGGCCTGGGTCCAGTCTTGGATCCTAGGCCTGGGTCCAGTCTCAGATCCTAGACCTGGGTCCAGTCTTGGATCCTAGGCCTGGGTCCAGTCTCAGATCCTAGGCCTGGGTCCAGTCTCAGATCCTAGGCCTGGGTCCAGTCTAAGATCCTAGACCTGGGTCCAGTCTCAGATCCTGAGGGGTTGGCTGCTCCAATCAGGTGGTCCCACATGACGAGGAATCTGTTCCAGTTTGTTTCAAATCAGAAACTGCACTGATCTTCATCATTCCTTGTTGAAGAGTGTTTTTGATCTGGTATTTATTCTGTAGCCAAATCATTTTCATTAAGACATAAAATCACCAACAGTTCACATATTGTATTCAGTTTCAACAGTTTTGAATTTATAATGATAGCTTTTACTCTGAACTTTATCAGTCTCCTCCTGGAGGAGGAAGAACAATACAGCAACATGCATGTTTTTATGTTTTGTACATGTCAATAAAACACTAAACTGGTAAGTTGTCAAAGACCAATCACTACATCTAGGTTTTATTGATGTGCAGTAGAATAATGTCTAGTAGAGGTGACATCACAATGAAACTACTTCTCAGTATAGGACATTAAACAGTGTATCTTAATTATTGAAATAAAGAAGGTGAAACTTGGTGCAACAGTTTTATTCAAACTAAAGGTAAGCACATGTACATTTTGGAATGCATGTTTCACAGCAACACCAAATGTACTTGAAAAGCAGATTTATTTTTAGAAAATGATATTTTCACTCATTTATTGCTGTGGTGCACGCTTGCACACAACTTCTGGACAAAGTGGAGTTTCATCCATCTCCTGGGGCTCAGTAGCCTGGTTAAAACCAGACCCTTGTCCTTCACTTCGCTTCGTACTAGGGTCTGGACTTTCTCCATAGAGAACCGATTCTTGCTGGAGGCGTGGCCTCTGCTGAGGAACAAAACCATTGGATCTTAGAAAAATTTTGAACAGGGAAAATCATTCTGCTCCCTCCCCCTCAGAGCCATATATGTCTGCTTCCCCGTGGTCTGTTGAACTTGACATCAGCTCCGCCTCCTGCTGCATTTTCTCTCGCTGCAGCCTGCCGCTGCATATTCTGTGTTTATGTTAATAAAACATCCTAAAAAAATAAAATAAAACCATGTAGTGCTGGTCCAGCACACCAGAAGACCAGAAAATCTGCAGGGACTCGGGCAGCAACGTAAAACCCTAGTTTAATTCTCTCGTGACAACCTGAGGCATTTCCTCATCAGTGGAGGGAGAGGAGGAGGAGGAGGAGGGAGGAGGGAGCGATCACTTGACTTTTGGCCAAAAAAACAAAAGAAAACTCCAGATAAGGGATTAAGAAGGGGAATTTAATACATTTGTGTCACATATAAAACAGTCCTGCATCGCTTTGAATGAGAACATGCGAATGCTCGCTGGGACAGGTGGGGGCGTGGGTTAGGGGCCAAAAACTCCACCGCTTCTGTTCTCTGATTGGTCGGGTCAAAAATCAGCCGGAGAAATCCTTGTCTATGGGAGACGTCCCAGACTGAGCAGTGAAGGGAAATGAGAATTGAGCGGAGCTGTGCAGGAAGGCGGGGGCCAGGCTAGGGGCTCAGTACCTTACACATAAATACAACACAAAGGACGAAAACAATTAAAATGCAGTTCTTGTTTCAGGGTTTAAAGCAACATTTAACCAATGGATTAAAAGTAGTTACCAAATTGTAACTTTTCACCACTAACTTTATTAACAAAGGCAGATCACAGTGGAAAATAAATAATATCAGTGACATTTACTGTAAAACGTTAAAAATACTATGACTGAGCAATAATTACAAATAATTTATTTTGTTAACACTAATTTAAGTATGAAAGGCAGTCATAGGCTAAATAAATAATGTAGTAATGTGAGAAATATCAGCGATCTTTACTGTAATACAAGCTACATCAGGTAAGCTGAAGTAGCTTGTTGATATTTACAATGATTTTTAACATAGCAAAGATTAGCTTAGCTGCTGTAGCTATGAGGGACATCTACATGTATATTATTGTAATCACTTACTCTACCAATCACCAGAACTGTTATTAACATGAAGATTTGGACGTCCTTCACAAAACTGTTACTTGTTATAAGCATCCATGGATTTTAAGCTGCGAAGCTCTTCCGTTGTAGGCACTCCTCCTAGTCATTAAATAATTAACAATATCAGAGTAACTTCTTGGTGACAACTTGTCCACTTCGTCTGACATGATTTCTTTCTCCAACTCATAGGTAGGGTTGGGCATCGTTTGAATTTGAGCGATTCCGGTTCCAATTCCGATTCTTCGTTTCGATTCCGATTATTTTCGATTCTCGATTCCAATTCTTTTTGTAGGCGGGGTTAAAAAAAAGACATGTCAATTCAGTTCAGTTTATTTATACTGTATAGCTCCAAGTCACAACAGAAGTTGTCTCAGGGCACTGAACAGAAACAATCAAATATAAAAATAATAAGTTAACAGAAACTTTAATATAAAAATAATAAGTTAACAGAAACTTTAATATAAAAATAATGGTAACACTATTTATCTGAGGAGACTACTTTGAGTTTAACTCCATGTTATAAAAAAGCTACAGTAGTTAGCCAGAGTTCTTTCAGGATGAAATAATTTGAACTTCTGTTTGAATTTAATGCTATGAACTTTTTCCTTTTTGTTACATTTACTATGAATTTCTCACAGGGCAGATTAGAGCCAACATGGAGGACTCACCAACATATATTATTATTATTATAATACATATAATATTGTCCAGTGTCTGATGCTGCAGTCATGCTCAACGAGGCTAGCCTGTATAAATAAAGGTTGAATGAATGAATGAATGAATGTTACTGAGCTCCCACTGATGGGCTAACCTGGTTCCACCACCAGCAGCAGGATCTTCAGACAGAACAGCTGGTGGGATGTCCTGGTATCTGCAGCCCTCTCTCCATTTGTTTCTTCATGGACATGGAGCTGTGACATTATGTTGTGCCTCTTCCTCAGCAAAAAGCTCCTCCAGTGGAGACTTTCTGGACAGACTGCAGGAAGTTCCTAAACAAACAACAGGTTTATCAGTATTATCAGTAAAAAGAGATTATTAAATCATTTTTAAGACTGAGAATGTATACAATTATTAGCTCTGTTGTTATTGCCTAACTAACCTATTCAATAATTCTTCAAACTGTGACATTCACTCATAATGGAATGAAAGAGAACATAAACAGAAATTATATAATAATGAAAACTAGAGACATTAAAACATTTTAAAAGACACTGAGAGAACTTTAAATGGATTAAGAATGTTAATAAGTGTTGGATTTGCTTAACTATAGTAGTAATGTGTCTGAGTGCAATGTATGTGCAATCCATGGCAGGAGTTGAATCCACATCTGAAAAGGGATGCAACCTTTTCACAACATATGCTGTAACTGTTCTGTGGCACTCTTCTTTCACAGACACACTCTTCATTCAGTTACACTGACGTTTTTACCTTGGACAGTCACTGGTGAATGAACACTGTGAAGCCATTTCAGGTCGTTTGTCTAAGAAGAAAATACGAGCTAACGTTAGCATTGTGTTTGTATTTGAGCTGACTTACCGCTTTAAGCGGAGTATAACTTGTTAGCTGCTTTAATGTTGATATGAGACGTAGTTTATAGTTTATTTATTTACCTGATGGAGCAGAAGAGGTAGCGAAAAGTCCGGCGGAGCGTTTTGCAGACGGACCACTGTTACTTCCGGTCGGCCATGAAGCGAAAATAATCCGGTGGAGTGCGTCAAAGACGGGCCACTATTTTACTTCTCCACCCTCCTTTGCATGATAGAAAATTATTGCAAGTGCTGCACTGACCTGACTGGTCATTTTATTAAAGTTAAGCAACGCTTTCGATCGCTGATGCACACTTCCGGTGGATTCTTCTTCGTGGGTTTTCGGCGGCAAATTCTTCTTCGGGGTTGGCGGCTACTTCTGGTCGGCGAACTAGCATCGAACATAGGAATCGCAAATTAATATTTTGAACGATTCCGGGAAAACCGGACAGTTAGTCCCAGTTCCGAACGATTCTCGATGCCCAACCCTACTCATAGGGGTCAACTCCGACCACTGCTAGTTTTTTGCAGATATCTAGCTCTTGCGCCTTGGTCAAGAGTATCAATATACTTAGCTCTAGTAGCTCTAGTCTGTTTGTTCGCCATCTTCCGCAACTGTAAACAACAGCACAAGTGGAAGTAAACAACCGGCTTCCGCTATGAATTATGGGTAATGGCGCCAAGTCAGGAATACTGTGGATATGCTCCTCTCACACACTCCTCTCACACACTCCTCTCACAGAGGAAATCCAGGCCAAAGCCTTCTCTCTCTGGAGTCCTTGTCTCATGCGGGCTCTGAAGACACAGGTACAGTCTTGCTTGTAGAGGGGGTGTATGAGAAAGTTGGGCTTGATGGTGCATTACAAGCCATTAGCACAGCATGCTACAAGATGATTGGTGCAAGTGTGTGTGCGACAACTCCACTGATGTGGAGGTCTGTGAGTGACAGAAAGGCTAATTGACAAACACAAACTCACACGAGCGGAGAGTCAATGGGGCCCGCGAGAGCGTACCTTCTCCCGATGATGAAGCCAAACACCATGAAGACCAGAATGATGGTCCCCGCCACGGCCACCACTGCTATGATGATGACAGGGTTCTGCTCGCTGGAGACAACTGCAGCTGATGAGACAAACGCACGTTCACAACAAACACAGGAGACAGAAGCTCAGGGTGAATGCACCAACACTAAAAACTGCATTCTGCAGGAAAGGCAGACAGTAATTAAGTCCCAATGAGCAGCATGAAGATTGATATCGTTCTCCCCACC
Source organism: Garcialebias charrua (assembly GCA_038048925.1). NCBI lineage: Eukaryota > Metazoa > Chordata > Actinopteri > Cyprinodontiformes > Rivulidae > Garcialebias > Garcialebias charrua. The sequence goes on along the minus strand of JBBPBX010095605.1, from coordinate 1,854 downwards.
CCCGCCCCCACAGCGAGAGGAGGAGGGGGTGTTTTTCCATTTTAGTCATCCTTTTTCACACAGATCTACTGTTTCAAAAACTGGGTTTAATAGTCCCAGACATCGCCGCAGTGCCCTTCATCTCAAACAAAGGCACATTCAGGCTGAATTGTTTCCCGGTCAGAGCTTTCAGAGAGCTCGGAGCGTTTGAGTTGACAAACTGCTGATTGCTCCACAGGACAGCTTGAAGCAGCTCCATATCCATTCAATCTAAGTGCTGGATGAGAGAGAAGTTCATGCATTTTAAATCAAGTGTATCTGTGCTGTATTAATACAGAAAATACGGACGGGAGGCAGAAAGAAGCTGGAAACGACGTGGTTGTTTTTATTTCAGCCCCTACTGCTCGAGCAAACCAAGAAACTTTGTATCAGACACTGAGGAGGTGAGTGCAGGTCAGATATGTTGGACACAAGGTGTGCAGGAGGCTCCAAAGCAAACTCACAGAAATGTTCACATCATGAAAGGGCTTCAACCTTCATTACAATAAATGAAGGTGCAGGTACAACTTTCTAGAAATGTAAGTTTCATACATTTTCTACAATAGCTAATTAAACTGTGGTTCCAGTCTTTTACAAACATTGATGTGATGGACTATATATAATGTTGCTCTCAGACAAAAATCTCATACCTCCATTTTTGTTCTTGGGCAGGGGCTGTAGTTGTTGGGTTTGTGTTGTTTGTGAGAACTCACCTTGCAGTTGCTGAGTGCTGGAGACAGTGTTCCTGGGTAACCACCTGCTTCCAATCCGGTTAATGAGTCCAGCTGCTATTTAGGCCTTTGAGGAGGTTCCAGTCTTCGCTGAATCATTCCGTCACCTTTTACAAAACCTGTGACTCACCTCTGGAACTCAGGCCTGGTGTGCTTCTTCCAAACTGGACTCCTCCTCAGTAAACTCTGTCCTCCAGCCCAAACACTCTTCCACCAGCTGCCACTAGAGACTCTTGGAAAATACAAGGAAATACTCACCTGTTGGACACTCGCCTCCTCCTCCGAGTCTGCCTCCTCAAGATCCTCCTGAACCCAGACTTCCATTATCCCAGCACTGTAAATCAATTCACTTCACTGATTTCCTGTGTCTGTCATCCTTCTCAGCCTAAGTCTGAATTTGAGTACCCATACTTTCCGGAATATAGGTCACTGCTTTTTATCATTTTTGCATGCCCTGCGACCTATATTCAGGTGCAACCTATTTATGGCTTTTTATAAAATAAGCTGATTTGTAATCATTTATTAACAAAAATTAAACTGAGACAAACTCTTACAAATGTTCAATTAAATGTTTTAGTGTTTAGTGTTTAGATAGTTACTGTTGCACCGAGGGACAGAGAGAAACACAATTTCAATCCTGTGTATGTCCTGTACATATTGCAGTTCTGACAATAAAGTTGACTTTGACTTTGACAATAATGTCAGCTAAAAAATATATTTTTTAGGTGTTTATCCTGCTAAAATTATTCATTTATTAAAGAAAAGTTCAGTTCAGACACATATTTGCTATAATTTTTATCAAACAAATAATTGTTTTTAAGTGTTAATCTTCTTAAAAGCCTTGCTGTGCGCTCCTGTGGCAGACATTTGCAGCAGAGCTAAACACGGTCTACATTTTGACGTAGGTGCAACCTATATTCAGGTGCAACCTATATATGGATTTTTCCAAGTCTTTGGCAATTATTGGGCAATGCGCCCTATATTCAGGTGTGACCTATATTCAGGTGCAACCTATATTCAGGTGCAACCTATATTCAGGTGCAACCTATATTCAGGTGCAACCTATATTCAGGTGCGACCTATATTCAGGTGCAACCTATATTCA
>JBBPBX010095604.1:0-13176 GCA_038048925.1 Garcialebias charrua | reverse complement strand
CCAAACTAAAGGAACTAGAAGATCTGGTGAATGGAGTGAAATTCTCTGCAGACAAAGAACTTCCTTTCTGTGAAGCCTGTGTGGAAGGCAAGCTCACAAGACAGCCATGTAAAGCAGTGGGAAAAATCTGTTCCAAACGTAAGCTGCAACTGATCCATAGTGATGTCTGTGGACCCATGCAGACTGGATCCATAGGTGGGTCAAAATACTTTGTAACATTTATTGATGACTTTTCTCGCTGTTTACTTCATGAAACAAGTGAAGTCTTAAGCAAATTCAAGGATTTTGAGAGAACATTCTCAAATGAGTGTGGACACAGAGTTGCAAGACTAAGATCAGATAATGGTGGGGAGTACATTTCAAATGAGTTTGAAGAATATTTGAAGGCTCAAGGTATCCACCATGAGAAGTCTGTACCTCATACACCTCAGCAAAATGGAGTTGCAGAAAGAAAAAACAGGACATTGGTTGAAGCAGCTAGAAGCATGTTGTCGCATGCTAAGTTACCAAACATGTACTGGGCTGAAGCAGTAGCAACAGCAGCCTACATACAAAACAGATTGCCAACATCTGTTCTGAAGCGAGAGACACCCTACCAAAGATGGTCTGGTAAAAAACCTGACATGAGCCATGTGAGAGTGTTTGGTTGTGTTGCTTATGCACATGTTCCAGATGCAGAAAGACGAAAACTCGACAAGAAAGCTGTAAAGCTCAGGTTTGTGGGATATGCAAACAACGCAAAAGGATATCGACTGTTCGATGAAGAAAAAAGAAGAATTCTGATTCGAAAGGATGTCATCTTTAATGAATCAGACTTTGACTGGAAACAGAAGGAGGACGTTTCCTGCGCAGAGAAAGAGGTGATTACCATCACAGAAGAAAACGAAACAACTGATGATGACGTCACTGTTGAGGAAACTATTCAAAGAGGAAGCAGAATCAGAAGGGCTCCAAAGAGATATGGATATGACGAGTTTGCAGATATGGTGACTGTTGATCATTGTGCTAATGTGTGTTCTGTCATGGAACCAGTCACACTGAAAGAAGCATTAAAGAGTCCAAATGCAAAAAAGTGGCAAGAAGCGGCTGATTTGGAATACCAGTCACTGGAAGAAAATGAAACATGGGATCTGGTGGAACTACCAAAGGACAAAGAGGTCATTGGGTCAAGATGGGTGTTCAAAGTCAAGCATCAAAGTGATGGAGAAGTGGAGCGATACAAGTGCAGACTTGTTGCCAAAGGTTACTCACAGCTTTATGGTGCTGACTACTATGAAACATTTTCACCTGTGGTACGTTTTAGCTCAATTCGTACATTATTGTCCTTTGCCATCCAGAATAACTTACATGTACATCAAATGGATGTTGTCACTGCATTTTTAAATGGACACCTGGAAGAAGAAATCTACATGGAACAACCTGAGGGATACATCAAACCAGGTCAGGAGCATCTTGTATGCAAACTAAAAAAATCAATCTACGGACTAAAACAGTCTCCTCGTTGTTGGAACAAAGAGTTCACAAAATTCATGATGGATCTTGGATTTAAGCAGAGCACCTCGGATCCCTGTGTGTTTGTGAGGTCGTCACAGGAGCTGGAGATAATTGCAGTTTATGTAGATGATCTGATGCTGATTACAGAGTCAACTGAAAGAATGGATGAGTTAAAACTGGCTCTCCAAGAACGCTACAAAATGAAGGACTTGGGTGAACTGTCCTACATCCTCGGCATCTCAGTTATTCAAGACAAAAGAAAAATTGGACTTTTTCCAATTTAAATCTGTGATAGAATGTCTTGCTTTGTATTTTGTTTGTTTTTTGGAAAGTTAACAAGTGCAAGTTGAGTTAAAATTTATTTCAGCACTATCTTGTGTTTTAATACCATTGTAAAAATTAAATTGTAAAAAAAAAAAAAAAAAACTTTCTTTTGTTTTTTTCTTTCTTTTGTTTTCTATTGTTTATTGTTTGTTTGTTTATTGTTTATTGTTTAAGGAAATTCTACCACTGCTGTTCATTGTTCTTTAGTTTTAGCAGGTCGCTTTCGTAAATGAGCCCATGAGGTTCAAAAGATTTACCTGACTAAATAAAGGTTGAATGAATGAAAAAAAAAATTAAGTGGGAGTGTTGAAATATGAAGCAGTAATTTGTTCAATGGTTGTTAATGGGAGAGCTTTGTTATGCTACCATCTGCTGTATCTTCTGTGTATTGCAGTTGGGTTGTGCCGTTAAATAATTAATAAATGAACGGACGTTGAAACACCTGTTCTCTTCAATACCAGCCATCCACCCATTCATTCACCCATTCATACACCGGTAGTGGTAGCCTGCCTTGCAAGGCGCCATCCAGACCTACCGGGAGCAACTCTGGGTTAAGTGTCTTGCCCAGGGACACAACGATACATAGTGGGCGACGCGGGATTCGAACCTCCAACCTTCCGATCGGGGGACGACTGCCATTACCACTGTGCCACGGCCGCCCCTATGCACAGGTATGCACTTAAAAGAAGAGGAATGAAAGTCAGCCGTAGTAAGACAGAGTACATGTGTGTGAATGAGAGGGAGGCCGGTGGAACAGTGAGGCTACAAGGAGCAGAGGTCACAAAGATGCAGGACTTCAAGTACTTGGGGTCCACTGTCCAGGAAAATGGTGAGTGTGGTAAAGAGGTGAAAAAGAGAGTCCAGGCAGGATGGAGTGGATGGAGAAAAGTTTCAGGAGTGATTTGTGGCAAAAAGGTGTCAGCAAAGGTGAAAGGAAACGTTTAGAAGACAGTGGTGAGACCAGCTATGTTGTATGGTCTGGAGACAGTGGCATTGACAAAAAGACAGGAGAAAGAACTGGAAGTGGCAGAAATGAAGATGCTGAGGTTCTCCTTAGGAGTGACAAGGATGGATAAGATCAGGAATGAGATCATCAGAGGTACAGCACATGTTAAACAACTGGGAGATAAAGTTAGGGAGGCCAGACTGAGATGGTTTGGACATGTCCAGAAGCAGAGGTGTCAAGTAACGAAGTATAAATACTTCGTTACTTTACTTAAGTACAAATTTTAGTTATCTATACTTTAGTAAAGTAATTATTTTTCAGCCTACTTTATACTTCTACTTCTTACATTTTCACGCAATTACTGGTACTTTCTACTCCTTACTTTTTAAAAATAGCCTCGTTACTTTTCTTTCATTTTGCCGTTTTTTTTTGTAGAATATAGATATTCACGCAGGACTTTCCAAAAATTGAACATAAATATCCGCATCAGCAGCCGTCGTCACTCACCAGTGTTGCCAGATTGGGCGGTTCACCGCGATTTTCCTTCTGACTTTTGCGGGTAAAGAGTGCTTTGGGTGGGTGGGACTCTATCTGGCAACACCGGTCACACCGGTGTTTACACGCGTGTCTTTACATCCGGGGCAGCGTCGGCAGCGCCGGGACCCTCCATCAATGTAGAAGCGTCTGCGGGACCGGGACCCTCCATCAGTAGTTGGGGCGTCTTCTATAGCAACTTCATCCGGCGAAGCCATGCTGTCCGTGACGCTGACTCTAGGGGCTCTGCTAGCGCTAGCATTAGCGTCTCGCGAGACAACGTTACCTCTCAACGAGAGATATCGCGGGAGTTTAATATCGCGAGATCTCGTACAACGAGATCTCGTTACATGCCTAATATTGAGGTAAGCTGAAAGTTTTTTTTTATCAGTTGATTACTGACTTCTAGTGACCTAGTAACATACTAATGTTGTATAATAAATATAAACGTGAAAGACAACAAAACCAGGAGAACCCTTGACCAATTTGTTCTGCACCGGGCAACACCAGAGGCAGATATGGTATGTAAAAAAAAAAAACTGCCATCAGTTATGTCCAGAAGTGGTTTGACTTCTCAGAGGAAAACTGGCTCTTTCACCTTCAGCCCCTCTCTCTGGCATCTGGAAAAATATCCTTTGAGGAAGTGGAGAAGATCACTGAAAGTCTTCACCTGGTTGGCAGGTAAAAATTCAATAATTTCCAGTGTAGTGGTGAACCATGTTTAATTATTGATAGTTATAAACAAAAGTGTACAATTGACACGTACAAATAAATACATAATTGTGAATTTACTTTACACTATGCAAACATACAACCTTGTCCATCTTTAAAAAAACACAGTTCATATAGGTAAATTAATAAATACATTTCAAAATGTAGTTTAAATACAATGCTAAATTATAAATATAAACAATACACGTTTTTCCATTTATTTATCACTACATAACCTAGGCTATGTATCACTAATGAACTTTAACACCTTTTGGCAGGCTGAACATGTCTATGGATGAGCTGTATGAGGAATGTGTGACTGCAAACAGCCTGATAGACCACCTCACCTCAGGAGAAAGAAAGGTGGCAGTCCCAGGGAACAGCAGAGAAGTGGATGCAAGTTCTTCAGGCAGCTGACCTCCCCAACATCCAGCTGTTGTATCCTTTGTCCTCAGCATCCCATCTTCCACTGGGTTTGTGGAAAGGATTTTCTCTTTCATGAAAAGTAAGTGGACTGATGTGCAAAACAAATGTTCTACTGAACTAATTAGAAGTGAGCTCATTGTCAGTCTAAATTATGAAATGTCTTGCTCAGAGTTTTACTCTTTGGCACTGAAAAACAGAGCACTCCTTGCTGCAGCTCGATCTCAGCAGAAAAACAAATGGAAAAAATAGGTTGACTCCATAATGTAACGTTCCACTGTTTAGAAAGTTCATTCTCAATAGTCCAGGTATCAAATCCGGTCATTCTCAATCAGTTCATCTGGACAGTTTCTTTTTAGTAGAAACGTTTCACCCTCACTCCAGAGGGCTTCGTCAGTCAGAGCAGTCCAAAGCAAACTGAAGCTACCCCACCAAGTAAACAACTTAAGTGGACCAACCAGTTTGCTGTAGCCAAGATGGTTTCTGGGGGCTTGTCCCTCGTCGACTCCTCCCAGGCAGGCAGACATGTCCAAAGTGGTTCAAGACAAGTTTTTTATTTTACTACAAGTGGAAAGCCATGGCCTTTGAGGCACAATGTGTTTATGTTTACAGATTTACTACAAACTTTATTTGCACGTTGCACTAAATGCACTATTACAGAATGTTCGTATTGATTTTTTGTTATTTAATACTGTTTTAAGTTATTAAGCAGGACAGAGGTCTGTTTAAGAAAGATACATAATTCTGTTTTAAGTTATTAAGCAGGACAGAGGTCTGTTTAAGAAAGATACATAATTCTGTTTTAAGTTATTAAGCAGGACAGAGGTCTGTTTAAGAAAGATACATAATTCTGTTTTAAGTTATTAAGCAGGACAGAGGTCTGTTTAAGAAAGATACATAATTCTGTTTTAAGTTATTAAGCAGGACAGAGGTCTGTTTAAGAAAGATACATAATTTTCAAAAGATATGTTTGTTTCTGGCAATTCTATTTGCACTAAAAATAAATGGTTAATTGTGTAATAATTTGTTTATACATATTTTTATAATTCAAAAACACGTATCCAAATGAATTCAGGTTGATTTCAAAGTGAGGAGGGGCAGGCAGGGTGTTTTGTGTGTGTGTGTGTGTGTGTGTGGGGGGGGGGGTTAAATGGGGTGACCAGCCCTGCCGAGAGGTGTCCCTTATTTATTTATCAAGGAGTTGGCAACCCTATTTTCAATGGGCATATATGCAGTTAAGACAGGTAGCTTAGTGCACCCCTAGTTTTTCAACATTAACAATATAATATAATCTAGTCTAAAAAAATGATTTTTGTGGGGGAGGTGGGGTTGTATACAATAGTATGTGTGGTGCAGCCTAAGCATTTGTCTTTGTTGTTGCTTTTTCTTACGCTACTTTTACTTTTATACTTTTAAGTAGTTTTGAAACCAGTACTTTTTTACTTTTACTTGAGTAAAAAGCTAGAGTTGATACTTCTACTTCTACAGAAGTAATTTTAAATCCCAGTATCTATACTTCTACTTGAGTAATGAATGTGAATACTTTTGAGACCACTGTCCAGAAGAGGGACAGTGGGTAAAGTGGTAGAAGGATGTTAGAAATGCAGCTGCCAGGACAAAGACAAAGAGGAAGACCAAACAGGAGATATATGGATGCAGTTAGAGAGGACATGAAGGTAGTTGGAGTGAGGACAGAGGATGCAGAGGACAGAGTGAGGTGGAGGAGGATGACTCGCTTTGGCGACCCATGAAGAGGGAAAAGCCGAAAGAAGAAGAAGATCATTTATGGGATTGTTTTGTATTGTATTTTAAAAATGAATAAATTTATAAAATAAGAAATAAAAATAATAATAACTAATGTCAACCATTCAATGTCAACCATCTAGTTATTTTCTGAGAAACAGGAGAAAGAAATATGTTGAACACATTAAAATATTTCACTTGACTTCATTATAATTATTGAAAACAAATATCAAAGTTATTCATGTTCTCACTTGTTAATCAAAACAAATTACAAATTATTTGCTTTCGTTCGAACATTGACAAGTACACTCTGGACAATGTCAGTTTAATTTATATATCAAAAAGGCGTTCAATTCAGGATCAACTGGACTTTATTTGTAACAGAAAACGTTTCGACTTCTGTCCAGAAGTCTTTTTCAATTCTGAATGGAAGCTGTGAGAACGAGAAGTTTTATACAGGCTTACAAGTCAATAACACATACATGTAAATTGACAGATCACACCTTAACAGTAGGGAGTCCCTTGAAGTCTCTGACAGAAAACACAACTAATCACAGCTGAGGTAACACATACATGTAAATTGACAGAACACACCTTAACAGTAGGGAGTTCCCTTGAAGTCTCTGACAGAAAACACAACAACTGTATGTAAATTGACAAACAACACCTCACAGCCCAACAAGTCCTTGTTTGTCAATTTACATACAGTTGTTGTGTTTTCTGTCAGAGACTTCAAGGGAACTCCCTACTGTTAAGGTGTGTTCTGTCAATTTACATGTATGTGTTACCTCAGCTGTGATTAGTTGTGTTTTCTGTCAGAGACTTCAAGGGACTCCCTACTGTTAAGGTGTGATCTGTCAATTTACATGTATGTGTTATTGACTTGTAAGCCTGTATAAAACTTCTCGTTCTCACAGCTTCCATTCAGAATTGAAAAAGACTTCTGGACAGAAGTCGAAACGTTTTCTGTTACAAATAAAGTCCAGTTGATCCTGAATTGAACGCCTTTTTGATTTATCATATCCTGGATGACTGAGAATCTTCACCAGCATATTTAATTTATATAGCATATTTAAAAACAGCAACACTGACCAAAGTGCTTTACAAGCTGATTAATAACAAACAGGAAAAAACAACAATAAAATAAATTCCAAAAATCTCACATAAAAACAAACTAGTATAACAAACTAAAATTAGTAAACAATACACCATAAAAGATCTACTTGAACTCAGGCTGAAATGGAAATAATTGCCAATGTGAAAAAAGTGAGTTTTCAAGCTGGATGTTAAAGACTGTGAATATTCTGCAGTTTGAATACCAAGAGGCACGTTATTACAGAGTCTGGGAGCTGCCTCTGCAAAAAAACTGGATTCTCTCTGCATTTTAATTTAGGTTTCAGCTGAACTTAGAGCATCTGGCTTGAGGATCAGGGTGCTCTGTGGTTGTGTCAGGAAGGACATCCAGCGTAAAAATAATCGCCAAGTCTTTGTGTGATTTAGTTCGCTGTGGCGACCCCTGAAGTAGGATAAACTGAAAGAAGAAAAATATGTATTATCATCTAAATGTGTTTGGCATTGGCTGATAACTTATTCCAAAGTAAAATAATAATAATAAAAAATGTACCATGATTTTCAGGTGTTTATTTAAAAGTTGTTGCTAAAGGACAGGACTTAATTAGTACCGGATCTTGTTCTGGGTACTGTACTCTCTTAAAGAGAATTTAAAAAAAGAAATAGAGAATTATTTAGCTCAAAATGATAATGAAGAGGTGTCACCAGGAATATTATGGGATGCACTGAAGGCGGTGATTAGAGGGAAAATAATTAGTGTATCCTCCCACTTAAAACGAGAAAATTACTCAAGTAAAAGTATTGTTACTTGAACCAAATATTACTCAAGTAAAAGTAGTGAGTAGGCAATAATTTGCTGCAAATGTTTTTACATACAGTACTTGAAACAAAAGCAACTGTAGCGATCGGCAGAAAGCCCATAGTAACTGAGTAAAAGTTGCGGTTTTCTCCCCTAAAATTTACTCAAGTAAAAGTACAAGTCTTTCACATTTAAACTACTCTCACAAGTACAATTTTCTCAAAAAGCTACTTAAGTAAATGTAACTGAGTAAATGTAACTCGTTCCTACCCACCTCTGGTAATTTCCCAGGCGTTTTTTACAACTATTTACAAAATGTGTCAATATGTCCACCACAAGCTCTCTAACATCACAATGTCTCATCAAACCGAACTAGAACACGTAAAGTAAAAAAAAAGAATCAAAACAAACTACTTCTGAAAACCAAATTGTCCGATTGTCCGTGCGTAATTCTCCAACTGCTCTCCACAGTCACCAAAACCCTGTACACCGAGCTGCTGTTTCTCTTCACATAAGATGGCTGCCAACTGCTTTCTGATTGGTTTATTCAATGTGGTGTGTTCATGAACCTCGGAAAAATCGGAAAAACAAGTTTCCATCTGCATTCGTTCACTTTTTCAAATTCAAGATCTTTTTTATTGAATTTTTCACTTTTTTTTCTTCAGACAACAACAACAAACAAAAACAACAACAACAACAAAAAACACAACAATCAATCTAAGTTACAACATGTAGAAAATAATCCCTACCCAATCACTGCCAAAAGAAAAGGGAAAAAAAATAAATAAAAGGTAAAATAGCCAAGAGACTGCATTAACCTGAATGAGTTGTGTTGTCAAAGAGACTGGAACAGATTCAGGAAAGGTCCCCAGACATTCTCAAATTTACCCTCTTTCTGTTGGAGTGTGAATCTGATTTTCTCCAGCTTTAAACAGGACATGATGTCAGCCAACCACTGAGCGTGAGTGGGTGGAAACGGTTCTTTCCACCTAAGCAAAATAGCTCGTCTGGCCAGGAGAGAGGTGAATGATATTACATGTTGTTGGTTTTTATTTAGGTTTGTCATGCCCTCTACAAGACCAAACAGAGCAATCAGTGGGTCAGGGTTCAGGCGTGTATCTAGTACATGTGATAAAGTCTGAAAGATTTCCCGCCAATATTTGTTCAGAGATGGGCAAAACCAAAACATATGGGAGAGAGAGGCTTCAGCATGTTTGCATCTCACACAGTATGGGCTGACATCAGGATACATAGAGGACAATTTCAGTTTAGAGATGTGAGCTCTGTGCACCACTTTAAATTGTATTAGACAATGTCTAGCACAGAGAGAACTGGAGCTCACCAGTTTGAGTATGGAGGTCCAAGAGTCCTCTGAAATAGAGGAGCCGAGATCCTCTTCCCAAGCAGCTTTGATTTTATCTGAGGAAGCACGCTTCAAATCCAATAGTTTACTGTAAATGAATGAAATGGACTGTTTTTTATTTGGGTCTAGAGAAAGAATAGTGTCAACAATACTGCTATCAGTTGAAATGGAGAGGCTGGACAAATGAAGAGTAATAAAGTGCCGTATTTGGAGATACCTAAAAAAATTGGACTGGGGAAGACTAAATTTTTCACATAGTTGTTGAAATGAAGCTAAAGTGTTATTGAGAAACAAGTCATTGAAGCGTACTATACCCCTTCTTTGCCATTCTTTAAAAACAGAGTCCTGAGATGAGGGTTTGAAAAGTTGGTTAGACATGATAGGGCTATAGAGAGAGAAACTAGAGAAATTGAAACATTTACGAAATTGTGCCCAGATTTTTAGTGAGTGTTTTATAACTGGATTTATAACAGTTGTAAGTGGTGGAAGCGGGAGTGAGGATCCCAAGAAAGCCACGGAGGACCATTTCCCAGAACACTGTGACTCCATCTCTACCCAGTCAGGGCTGTCAGGCCTGTTGTAATAGAATGACCAGAATGCTAGACAGTGCAAGTTTGCTGCCCAATAATAAAAGCGGAAATTTGGAAGGGCAAGACCGCCTGCGGCCTTAGTTTTTTGGAGATGTGTCTTATTTAAGCGTGGACGTTTTCCTTGCCACAGATATGATGAAATGATGGAATCTAACTGAACAAAGAATGAACCAGGGATAAAAACAGGAATATTTTGAAAAAGATATAAAAACTTAGGTAAAGTGACCATCTTGACTGAGTTAATACGGCCTGTGAGGGAAATGGAAAGCGGTGACCATCGGGATAATGCCTGCTTTGTCTGATTCAACAGAGAGACAAAGTTTTCTTGATATAAATCTTTATACCTCCTCGTAACTGTAACACCCAGGTAAGAGAATTTTGTCTTCTCAATTTTAAGAGGCCATTTACCAAAGTCAAGAGTCTGCGCCAGGGTATTGACAGGGAAAATTACACTTTTACTCAGGTTTAATTTGTAACCAGAATTTATTCCAAATTCCTCAAGTAATGATAAAACGGAGGGCAGCGTGTCAGTCGGATGAGAAATGAAAAGTAAAAGGTCATCAGCATAAAGGGAGACCTTGTGCTCCATATCGCCTCTCCAGATTCCTGAAATTGTGTCACAGGACCGCAAAGCAGTGGCAAGAGGTTCAATTGCCAGGTCAAAGAGCATAGGGCTCAGTGGGCATCCCTGGCGAGTTCCTCGATGTAGACTGAAGGGTTTTGATATCTGAGAGTTGGTACGAATGGTTGCGGTGGGATGTGAATAAATTAATTGCACCCATGTAATGAAATTGGGGCCAAAACCAAATTTGTCAAGAACATTAAACAAGTAGTCCCATTCAACCCGATCAAATGCTTTCTCTGCATCAAGGGAAATAACACACTCAGGAACAGTATCCGAAGGAGAATAAATAATGTCAAAAAGGCGTCTGACATTAAAAAAGGAGTGCCTGCCTTTAATGAATCCAGTCTGGTCTTTTGATATGATCAAAGGAAGGATCTTTTCCAACCTTTGAGCAAGAACTTTGGCTAAAATTTTGGCGTCTGTATTTAAAAGGGAGATTGGTCGATAAGAGGAACAGTGAGTTGGGTCTTTTCCTTTCTTTGCAATGAGGGTAATGCAGGCCTCTAAAAAAGATTTCGGAAGGGATCCTTGGTCAAATGACTCTAAGAGAACCGAGTGTAGGAGTGGGGAAAGTAATGAAGAAAATTTCTTAAAAAATTCAGCAGGGAAGCCGTCAGGACCCGGACATTTGCCAGACTGCATTACCGATACAGCTGACACAATTTCTGTCAGGGATATTGGGATCTCCAGTGCATCTTTCAGGTTGGGTGTGAGTTTTGGCATGTTGGTCTTTTCGAAAAACTGAGAAGATAAATTCTTGTTGGTTTGGGATTCTGAAGTATATAAATGGGAATAAAAGTCCTTAAATGCTCTGTTAATTTGTAAATGATCTAGAGTTGTGGTGCCGTTCTCTAATTGGATCTTAGGGATGATTTGTTTAGCCATGGCACCCTTCAACTGATTTGCCAGTAGTTTTCCTGACTTTTCTCCATGTATGTAAAATGATGATTTACTTTTCAAAAGTGATTGTTCTATTGAGTATGTAGACAATAAATCAAACTTAGTTTTGAGTTCTACTTTTTTTTTGTACAGATTAGGGCATTTGTTTTGAGCGTATTGTTGATCAATTTCTTTTATCTGCTGGGCTAAATCAGTTCTTTCTTTTTGAGATTTTTGCCTCAGCCGGGCGGTATATGAAATGATTTGTCCCCTAAGATAGGCCTTAAGGGTATCCCAAACTGTTGACAGTGGGATCCCAGGAGTTCTGTTTATGGATAGAAAGAAGGTTATTTCTTTTTCTATAAATGTAACAAAATCATTGTTTAACAGTAACGTTGAATTGAATCTCCACTGTCTACTCCTTATAGGAATGTCAGGGAGGGACAAAGACAGAGTGACAGGTGCATGGTCTGAGATGACAATACTGTGGTAGTCACAGCCACGGACAGAGGGAAGAAGTTTGTTGTCCATGAAAAAGTAATCGATCCTCGAGTATGAATGATGAACATGAGAAAAAAAAGAATATTCTCTCTCAGCTGGGTGTAAAAAACGCCATACATCGCACAGGCCATACTTAGATAGAAAGGCACGAATAGTGTGGGACGACCTGCTGGCTGTGGCAGGGTTTGTAGAGGATCTGTCCAAAACTGGGTCCAACCAGCAATTCAAGTCACCACTGAGTATCAATGAGTATGTGTTTAGGTCCGGGAGCAGTGAGAATAATTTCTCAAAGAAACCAACATCATCCGTATTTGGGGCATAAACGTTAACTAGCACTACTGGTGTGTTGTACAATTTACCGGAAACAATCACAAAACGACCATATTTATCTGAGTTAACTTGAAAAGGTTCAAATGAAATGTCTTGACTGATGAGGATCGAGACGCCCCGAGCCTTTGCTCGAAATGAGGAATGGAAACTCTGCCCGTGCCATGTTTGCAGTAATCGTTTGCTATCGTCACTTCTAATGTGAGTCTCCTGCAGGAAAGCAATGCCTGTATTTAACTGTTTTAAATGAGAGAGCACCTTCCTTCTCTTGACGGGGTGGTTCAAACCTTTGACGTTCCAGCTTGACAACACCAACTGACCACTCATATTACTAATAATTTGTATAAGAAAGGTAGGTAATACAGTCTAATGTGTTGATGGCTGTGCAGTTCTTGGCAAAGTGAAAGAAAATATAAATTAATGGCAGTGATGGACCCCCCACCCCCTCCCTTTCCCACCCTGGACAGCTGCAACAGACAGAAGCAGCAAGCTCCATAGAAATTAAAAATAAGTCTCCTGTCTAACTTTTAAACTAGTGCTCCAGTATCATCAGAGGAAAAAAAAAATGTATAAGCACCTCATGCAAGGCCAAAAATGTACACATAGATGTGTGATCACGCATACACATATAAACAAAGTTAAATTAATCCTAATCCTAAATTAAATCTTCAATCAGTCCAAGACCAATTCAAGATTCAATTCAAGATAGTCAACAGGTAAACAAGAAGAGGAAAAATGTTAATAGTTCAAAATAATATATTAAAAACATTATATATTTCACCCATTTTTATACATGGATAGGCCTACTTCAATTATTTATGTGCCTAAATACCTAATGCCTAAAAA
>JBBPBX010095603.1:0-13176 GCA_038048925.1 Garcialebias charrua | reverse complement strand
ATATACATGCATATATATATATATATATACATGCATCTAATTCACCAAAATAAAACTGTTCAGTAGAACAAACGAAAGCAAAAAGTTACTTGTTTACTAGTTTATGTTTTGATCAATTAATGTAGTTCAAAGACTTATGTTTTAATATTATAACACATTGGGAACCAACAAGATCTTTACATCTAATAATTTATCTTTTGATCAGTATAAGATAAAAGTTAATGTGTAATGTTACCCTTCAATAACAATCAAAAACACAATTAATGTGACTGGGAAGAAGAAAAAAAAAGCTCCAGTTTTGTCTCATTAGTCCTAAAAAGTTTGGTGCTTGTCAACACGCTGGTGAATTCCTGCCTTGCTTCTTCTGCTGTCAGTAGTGGAGTCTCCTGAGTTTTCTTCCACTGAGCTCATTATGATTCTAACTGTGATTTGAGGTTCAGCTTCAAAGTCAAAGTCAACTTTATTGTCAGAACTGCAATATGTTCAGGACATACACAGGACCGAAATTGCGTTTCTCTCAGTCCCTCGGTGCAACAGTAACCATCTAAACACTAAACACTAAAACATTTAATAAACATAAGCATAAAATAGTAAAAAAAAGTGTAACACTGTCCTGAGTTTTTTCATAATAGTATAAAAGTATGAAAATTTACACCAACACTGAAACACCAAACACCCCTAAAACACCAAACACCCAATGAACATAAGCATAAAATGAAATAATAAAAGTGTAATACTGTCCTGAGTTTTTGCATAGTAGTATAAAAAGTATAAAACGTATATCTATAAAATAAACTGAAGTTTCTAGCGTTGACATTTGCAAAGAGTGGCACAGCAGCATATAAGTTAATGTACACAGTATATGTATGAGGTAGTTGATGTTGGTATAGAGGCAAAGTGGCATATGAAGTAAGGCACATAAGGCACATTTGGCATCCTTAGATAAGGCTAGTCAGAGAATGCTGTATATGTATCTGCAGTAGTGTAGATAAAAGTAGTGTAAATGTAAACAGTAGTAATAAATGTAAAGCAGTAGTAATAAATGTAAACAGTATTAATAAATGTAAACAGTGAATGTAAACAGTAGTTTGTGTGGTAATGTGTGAGAAAGTTTTTTGTGTTAAGGCAGTTCAAATGGGAGGGGAGGCAGAGCAGGCAGAGTGTTTAGCATTCTGACTGCCTGATGAACAGAGCTGTCTCTCAGTCTGCTGGTTCGAGCCTGGAGACTCCTCAGTCTCCTCCCTGATGGCAGCAGTCTGAAGCAGCTGTGTAGTGGGTGTGTGGGATCACCTGCCATGCAGTGGGCTTTCCGAGTGAGGCGTTTGCTGTGTAAGTCCTGCAGTGAGGGCAAGGAGGTGCCGACGATCTTCTCAGCTGCTTTCACGATGCGCTGGAGGCTCTTGCGGCAGGATGCAGTACATGCACCAAACCACACAGTGATGCAGCTGGTCAGGACACTTTCTATGGCACCTCTGTAGAAGGTGCACATGATGGGGGTTGAAGCTCCAGCCCTTTTCAGCTTGCGGAGAAAGTAGAGACGCTGGTGAGCCTTCTTGGCCAGTGCTGCAGTGTTCCTGCTCCAGGACAGGTCCTCTGAGACGTGCACTCCCAGGAACTTGGTGCTGTCCACTCTCTCCACTGCGGTGCTGTTGATGGTCAGAGGGGCATGTTGTGCATCCCTCTTCCTGAAGTCCACAACAATCTCCTTTGTCTTCTCCACGTTGAGAGTGAGATTGTTGTGTCCGCACCACAAGGCCAGGCGGCTCACCTCGTTCCTGTAGTCCGTCTCATCGTTGTTGCTGATGAACTCTTGAACTCCATCTGATCAACCTGGTGATGCATTTTCGCTTGCGTCCATGCCCTGGGATGTTGGCCACAGTCCCACAAGCCTTCATACTTTTTAATGATGCAGCTGTGGTCAAAGGAACATGAAGCTGTTTGGTGAGGCCTTAAAGCTTTTACCTTCAACATGGATGTCTAAAATTTTCTCACTGAGCTTCTCAGACAGCTCTGGTCTTTGCTTTCCTCAGCATGTTCAGTGTGGTGAACGCAACGATACAAAACTACCACAAACATGTTTGTTCCCTTTAAGTAGGCTGATGAAAAGCTTAAAGGCACCTGTCACTTAATTTCAAACATGATTATAATGCAAAGTTGAACAAGATAGCAACAAATCTGTCCAAATATTTGACCATATTTTTGTGAAATAAACAATTTTTTTCCCCCACGTTTTGTATTTATTGCATATTCAAGGCACACAGATGTATGAGACAGCTGTTTGTACCTGAATCACTTTTCACGTTAATTGAAGTGTTTTATTAAACTATCTGTAACTTAATAGGTTTATTTTTTCCTGTTTATGTCTGTCTTAAATGTAGAAATGTAATGAAAGGAGAATAAAAGACACAACGGTGCGTCTGGTTGACTTTGGCAGTGCTACCTTCGACCACGAGCACCACTCTGTCGTCATTTCCACGCGTCACTACAGAGCTCCTGAAGTCATACTGGGTAGGAGATGTTGATTTGCTCTGGGAGGATAATGGCCATCGTTGTTTGGCTTGACTCGACGCTCTTCCCCGTCTCCTGCAGAGTTGGGCTGGAGCCACCCGTGTGATGTGTGGAGCATCGGCTGCATCTTGTTTGAATATTACGAAGGCTTCACATTGTTCCAGGTAACACATACAGAAATTTAAAAGGGCGGTAAGATTTATTATTTTTTATCTTCACTTTTTTCTCTCCAGACTCATGACAATAGAGAACATCTCGCAATGATGGAGAGAATAGGGGGACCGATTCCTCTACCAATGATTCAGAGAAGCAGGTATCAGGCTGTTGCAACCTGTCAATGCAAAACGCTCACAGATAGTTTTTTATTGAAGAGCCGGTAATTATTTTCCCCTCAGGAAGCAGAGATATTTCTATCATGGCCGTCTGGACTGGAATGAATGCTCCACGGCTGGGCGCTTGGTCAAATCCAAATGCAAACCTTTCAGGGTGAGATGAGGGGGATGCAAACGTGTGAACGTCAGAAACAGCCACTTCTTTTAATCACAGTATCTTCTTTGTTCCCTGATTTTCCCAGAACTATTTGTTATCACATGGGAGAGAGCATCACCAGTTTTTTGACCTTCTGGAGAAGATGCTGGAGTACGAGCCCCTGGAACGCATCTCTCTTCCCTCGGCTCTGAAGCAGCCCTTCTTCCTGCCCGTCAATTGTCACGGAAACACTCAAATCTGGAGAAACAGCTGTGACAAAAGTAAATAACACCGGGAAGCTATTCGATCCTACGAGGACCAGCGTGTTTGCAAGCCTTTGTGGTTTCACAACAAACCTTGTGCACTTTAAAACTAAACGTATTTTCCGGGATATAGGTTGCGGCTTTTTATCATTTTTGCATGCCCTGCGACCTATATTCAGGTGCAACCTATTTATGGCTTTTTATAAAATAAGCTGATTTGTAATCATTTATTAACAAAAATTAAACTGAGACACACTCTTACAATAATGTCAGCTAACAAATATATATTTTTAGGTGTTTATCCTGCTAAAATTATTCATTTATTAAAGAAAAGTTCAGCTCAGACACATATTTGCTATAATTTTTATCAAACAAATAATTGTTTTTAAGTGTTAATCTTCTTAAAAGCCTTGCTGTGCACTCCTGTGGCAGACATTTGCAGCAGAGCTAAACACGGTCCACATTTTGACGTAGGTGTGACCTATATTCAGGTGCAACCTATATATGGATTTTTCCAAATTTTTGGCAATAATTAGACAGTGCAACCTATATTCAGGTGCGACCTATATTCCAGAAAATACGGTAAATGAATGGAGAGACAGCAAATTAAGCAGAGAGTTCAGTATTTTGAATTAAAAAAATAAATGCTGTTATGAGAATCCTCAATTTGAACGCTGAGTTTACAACCCCATAGAAAAACAGACGTTTTAATATCTGACGGCAAAATGAAGCTGTTTGCAAAATTAAAAAGAAAAATGCTGAAGCCCTTCATGAATTCATTGAGATACTGAAAAGAAAAAGAAATTGCTGCATTTTAAGAAAAATGTGTCCTCTTTAATTTATTAATGAACCAAATTTGTTATGCAAACATGAATGTGTTTACTGATTATTTAGCACTTTTTTTATTTGTTCCTCACTTGTGCTTATTTTACACAAGAACAAAAAAATCAGGTTGCAGAATCATCATTTAGTCTTAACATTTCTCCCTTTTTATCCAAGTTCAGGCTCACTTCAAAAGTGTGAACAGTCCGTTACAGTATTTAGATACCAAGATATAATTCAAGCATGTTTAAAATGATATAAGAAAGAAACAAAATCAGCAATACGGTTGAAAAGTAATTGCTATTAGTTTTGTTTTTAGATACATAAATGCAATTCAATTCAGTTTATTTACATAGCTCCAAGTCACAAGAGATGTTGTCTCAGGGAACTGAACAGAAACCTTCATATACATAAAAAGTAAGTTAATAACTTTAATTATCTGAGGAGAAGACTGCTTTGAGTTTAATTCTATCTCAGACTTCATCTTGAGCAAGCATGACGGTGACAGTGGAAAGGAAAAACTCCCTCATGAGTAAGAAACCTTTAGCAGAACTAGGCTCAGGACAAGCGGCCATCTGCTTCGACCGGCTGGGTTTGAGAGAAACAGATACACAATGGCAGGTCAAGAATCACATGTTAAAATAGAAATAGTATCAAATGAAAACTATTTAATTTTAACAATTTATTTAAGGAAATCAGGTCAATTTGTCCTCCAGTAGTCGAAGCCTATGGCAGCATAGCAAGCCAACCCTAACTATAGGATTTGTGAAAAAGGAAAGTCTTAATCCCAGTCTTAAAACTGGACAATGTGTCAGTTTCACAGACAGAAACTGGAAGTTGGTTCCACAAGAGAGGAGCCTGATAACTGAAAGATCTTCTTCCCTTCTGCTCTTGGAAACTCTAGGAACCACAAGTTAAGCCTGCAGTCTGAGAGCGAAGTGCTCGGTTGGGAAAATATGTATCAATAAGAACTGTAATACTGTACGTATAAGATGGAGCTAGGTTGTTGAGGGCTTTGTAGGTTATAAGTAAGATTTTGAATTAAATTCTGAATTTGACAGGGAGCCAATAGAGAGAAGCTAAAACTGGAGTAAGTGCAGTAAAGAAAAATCAAGTATTTGCTGTTTCGGACGCATGCCACGCATTTCAGAGAAAGGAACACTAAAACATTGGTATTCTTAGTGATTTTGGATGAAAATTTGTTTTCAAATTGTTGTTTTTTTTAATAATAAACTGTACCAAAATGATATATTTGGTCAAATAATAAATTCTGTTTATTTGTTTGATTGGTGGATCATCAAGTTCGGTTCATTTCAGAGTGAAACACACTCCACACACACACACACACACACACACACAAAAGTTTGTATTTCTAACTGTACAGGGACTTTGCATTGACTTCCATTCATTTTTCATTTATTTCTATAGCCTAACTCTAAACCTAACCCACCAATGGCACTTCTTCTTATGGGGCTTTGGGCCCCAAAAGGAGCAGTTGGTCCTCAAGTATGTGTTGGAAAAATGGGCCTTACAAGGTAACACATACAAATATACACACACACACAGAGCTCATGTAAATGCCATTGACTTGCAGGCCTCCTTTGGCATGTTGATGGAGTGCAGCTCAGCAGAGAGCACAGTCACAAGGCTGAACAGGAGCGTGCGTCTGCCAGATTTCCTCTGCAGCCTTGGCAAAGCTGAGAGAAGCTTAGAGAATGTAAGTGTGTATATGTGCAAATGTTTCTAAAATGTTTGTCTATAATCGTCTTCCTCAGCACGTCAAACCCAGTTTCGTCCAGTTTCTGAGCATGAGCCAAGATTTAAGTACCGTACGGAAATGTTTTCTCAACACAGGATTCTTGTTAGGAAGCAAACCGAGTTACAAGTTGTTTTAATGTTGTTGTTTTCTGTCACATTTGTTGGACAACCTTGTGCAACCATTTAATTTTTATTTTTTTTATCAGGGACATAAATCAAAAGCCTGCATTTAGAACACAAAGAAAAATAAATGTACAGCCAGATAATTAGTGTAAACTAAAAGCCAAAAATTAGTTTTAGTGCGGTTCATTTTTTTAGATCCCACGTCTAACATGTCGGGCGGCTGTGGCTGAGTGGTTAGAGCAGTCGTCCTCCAATGCAAGAGATGGGGGTTCTACTCCACCAGCAGTCACATGTCGAAGTGTCCCTGGGCAAGACACTGAACCCCTCATTGCCTCCGATGTGTGTCCTATCAGTGCATCAATGTGATAAAGCTCTGATTATTCTTTGTAAAGAAATAGTAGAGTGCTGTATGAATGGGTAAATGAGGACACAGATTGTGTTGTATAAGATAGAAAGGTGCTACATAAATACAGTCTATTTAATCATTAAACTGGAAAACAGGTGAATTTTGTTCTGCTGTTAGCATAATTTCAGTGGTCTCAGTATGATACACATGAGAACCACGAGTTGCATGTGAACTGTGTCCCGTTCTTTGTACCTGCGGGTGCAGGAAGGCACCGAGACCGCAGCTCGGACCTCAAGATGCACTCCGAGCAGGACGCTGACAGGTAATCAGGCTCCAACAAGAATTTATATACTAAAGGTTACAACGTGTTTTAACCAAGACGAGACGTAAAAAATTTAGATGCACGTCTTCAGTTATGATAAATGATAGAATTTAAAATTATTGTATGAAATTTAGATGTGAGCCTTTAGCTTGCATCAATGACTACCCCAATAAAATAATTAAGGCAAAACGAACAGTGATTTGTGTACAATTTGGAGACTGTTGCGTTATGTGTGCTTACTGTGTGCACACTCACACGTGTGTGATCACATGCGTTGAGGTAACTCGCCATGACATGAGTGAGTTGGGCTTTTTTCCCCTTCTAAAATCCGAATTAGGCTTTGACCCGAACGCCTTCTCTGACCTCCACAGCCAGAGTGCTGGATCATGAGTGTGTGAGAATGTGTCAGTACTTATATGACTCACGTTGTGGTGGTGACCTAAAGCTTCTGTTGACACAGTTCCAATAAAGGGACTCGGGTCAGTCATTAAACAAATGTGTTAAAATCACGTTGAAAGATTCGATTAGTGTCAGGCAACTGTTGTAATTAGAGGGTCAATGTGGGTCAGGAGGACATAAAAGTGAGGTGTGTGTGTGTGTGTTAAGAGCTTCTATGCAGACTGATGGCGCAGAGCCACTTAGAGGATTCTGTTGTGGATCAACACCAACCACGTGAGACACCATCCTTGTTGAACTCACGTGAAGCAGCATACAGTCAATAAACAGAAAAAATGAGCAACGAGCAGCAGGTGAGTTGGATTCAATAGTCAAAATGATGAAGGGGACACGTGTTACAAACATACGCTCTGCTTCTCTTCACTTTTGGTTTTGATCTGCACCTGTCCTCTACCATTTGTTGATCAAATAAATTACATAAAGTGTCTCAATCTCCCAATGTGTTGCTCAAATTGTGATCACTGACGGTCGAGGGGAAGAATCGGAGTGAATTCAAAGGACTGGGTCAAGTGGGATGTCCGTGCCTGAAAAGCTTGGAAACTTAACGTTTGTATGAAGCCATTCACATTTACAAAAACAGTAAATTGTCAAAGTATGTCAACGAGGCGTCCCATCACATTTATCAGAAGTATTTATTAGAAAATATATTTTACACTATTTTTGACTCGACACTACAACAGGTGATGTGTTTCCACTCAGATATACGGTACCTCTGCAGTGACTAAAGATACTGAAATTTAAAAAAAAAAAATGTTTTATTTATGGTATACAATGCAAAAATCACTGCAGACATGTTCCTGTTTTGGGGGATTTTATCCCATTTCATAACGTAGCTTGTTTTTATTTTGTTTTATATCACTATTTTCATTTTATATGTGTTTATGACTGTTTATTGTTGTGTGTACCTCACCCGTGGTTCTTTTGTCTAAAACAGGCCTCTCTTCAGAATGAGTCCTCAATGAGACTAACCTGTTTAAATAAAGGTTGAATGATTGAATGGTAGAGCTGTTGCCTCTCAGGGAGAAGGTTGCCAGATCAAATCCCAGCCAGGCAGGGGTGCCTTCCTGGGTGGAGTTCACATGTTCTCTTCTTGCATGTGGGTTTTCTCCTGGTAGCCCAGTTTCCTCCCACACACCAAAAACATGCATTTTAGGCTGATTGGTAACTCTAAATTGTCCCTAGGTGTAAGAAAGTGAATGCTCCTGTGATGAACTGGAGACCTGTCCAGGGTGTCCCCCACCTCTCTGCTGGATATCCACCCACGACCCAAAAAGGAAGAAGTGGGTAAAGATAATGGATGTTTTATTAATGTCATGTAAAAGGAGATATTGTCACTGATGGTGACTGTTAATTTGTACCCTGACGGTTCAAGAGGACTGAAAACAAAACACTCATGCACAGTTTGTGTTCAGAGAGGCCCAAAACATTTAGTCGGGTCTGCTCTTTATTTTGAGCACGAGTTATTACTTTCTAGCAGAAGCTTCAGGGTCCCTGAATGTTTACCGAACAATATACGGTACTGTTTCTGTTTTAATCAAAATCCCAAATAATGTTTTTAAAGTCTGAAAAAGTTGTGATATACATGTACATTTTAGTGATGTAGAAGGGGTCATGCAATACATTTTTAATCTTCACAACTATATTTTTACAGAAGACTATATTCCTTATTAAATGTCACTATGCCTTATTGGTGATTTTTTTGTTTTTGTTTTATATAAATTTGCTTTACCATACCAGCTTTATTTATAGAGCACTTTAAACACCCACAGGACCAAAGTGCAAGTTTATTTGGGGAATTTTCTTGTGAAGGTAAGTCCAAAACAAGGCAATATAAAAACAAAAAATCATTAAAAAAAAAATGATTAAATAATGTCTCTGAATTATAAAACATTTAGAAATAACAATGTGGCACTCATAAAAACTACCAAAGGGAACTTAATTGTGTGTTTCCACTGTCATACCTAATTATTATTTGCTTTTTTTATCAACGCAAACTTTGGTCAGAGGGGAAATGAAAAAAAATTAAAAATGCAGCAGATTAGCAGGAAAGATCAAATAAAACAGAACTAGAGCTTTGATTTTATTACAAATGATTTACAGGATGTCATAAATCAGAAAAGGTGTCTCTCACTGCAGGGTCCTCTCTGCTTTAGTCTTCACCTCAGAATCCAATTTAAAACCAGGCTGATTACTCCGGCCGAGGGACACCGTCTTATTTCAGCGGCCTTGTTCAGCTCGCAGCTCTTTCAGCTCTGCAAACAAAACACTCTTATACAAAGTACGTCCCAGGGTCACAGTTAGAACTTAAAGGCTCGGTGATCATGAAAAAAATATATCTGCGCCCCTCTTCATGAAATGAGCCTTTTAGACCAACTAATCTTGTCATATTTTTAGCACTCACTTCCATGAAAAGCAGGCAGTCGTGTAATTACCTGTGTGTCTGTGCGCACCCACATTTTCAGTTCACACTTAGTTCAGTTACTTTGTCCTAATCATGTTTTTTGGGAAGCTCCTGCTGGGTTTAAATGTGCTTTAAAAATCGTAATTGTTCACTTTCTCCATCACTGTTAGAGTCCTGCTGAGCAGCTTCTCTCTTTAAACACGTTTTACCACAAAAACAACCGAGTACCTGTGGATGAAGTCACTACAAAAAAAGAACATGAAGTATAAATAAATCAGTTTTAACCACGTGTTACATTTAAAGTTATTTCCAGGTGGAGGTATATCACAAGCTCCTCATGAGTGTTTATTCCTCATAAGTGGAGTTTTATGACAGATTACTTTGGGCAGAATGACACAAAATAATATTTGGAGGATGGAACAGATTTTTATGAAGCTTTGACACTTTCCTTTTTAGTCGCCTTGAAACAAACATGTACATAAACGTCTCAGCGTGTGTTTGTTTAATTTAAAGGGTTTAAAGTTGCAACAGCTTGAAAACATCAGTATTTGATGCAGAGGGGATAAAATATGCTGAAAACACTTCAGGTTTGATGTTTTGTGTTTTTGGCAAAAGCACAAACACAAATATTTCCTTCAGTCACTTCAATATTTTAGTCAAGTTGTCAGTATTTTTTTAATGTTTTTTCAGTTTTAGACAGAACCCTCATCACCCAGGGTCTGGTTCATCTATTTTGATTGTGTGAATGTTTATGAAGATTCACTATTGAGATCCATTTTTCAGCATCTTTCTCATTCCACAATTTTTATGCTATTTCCATCCATCCATCCATCCATTATCTTTACCCGCTTCTTCCATTTTGGGTCACGGGGGGTCTCCGGTGCCCATGTCCTGCAATCACTGTGCGAGGGGCGGGGTACACCTTGGACAGGTCGCGAGTCCATCACAGGGCCTGTGAAATTTCAACAATGCATAAATCAAAAATGTTCAGCTCATTAAGAAGGGTGCTATGACTTTTGGTATTGGTGCAACTTTAGCTTTTTGAAATATTGAGCCTTTTCTGCCATTTTTTTCCTCATAGAAGATGAATTGAGCTCATTTTACATCCTTCAAATCTTTACATCTGTTTACAACATATTACTGCTCCTTTCACATTTTGTTCTGCTTCAGCTTCTTGTGCAAATTTAAACATTATTTCAGCTACTTTCAGCTCATTTTAGCTGTTTTCTCCACTGTTTTGTGATCCTTTTATATTATTTTTGCTAACTACAAAATTTTTATGCTTCTAACTTCTTTCTGCTAATTTCAGCTTATTTAAAGAAGTTTTAGCTTTTTATTGCTATTTCAGCTACTATTTAACCACTATTTTTATGCAAATTTGAGCCTTTTTGGCTTATTCCACATTTCTGCACTCGTTTTAACTTTTTTCAGCCCAATTCAGCAAAAATGCTCTCTCCATTTCCTTCTGATAATTTAAGGTTCCTTCTGCCTTTTTAGCTACTTTTCAGCTGTGGTTTTGTGGTGCTAATTTCAGTTTTCCCCCCAGATAATTTCCACGTCATTGTGCTCATTTCTGCTTCTTTAAGCCTAATTGGGCAAACAGGTTCTTTCTGATTTCTTCGCCATTAGTAATTTAAACTTTTTATACCTTTTCAGCCACCTTTTTAGCATTTTTAGCTAATTTCAGCTCTTTTATGATAAATTCAAGTGTTTTGTGGGAATTTCTGCTACTTTCAGCCTAATTAAATTGTTATACAAATTTTGGCTTGTTATGCTCCATTCAGCTTATGTATGCTAGTTTAAGTGATCAGCTACTATACTGTATTTAGCTGTTTTATGCTAATTCCACATTTTTAGCTCATTTCACATCTTTCCACTTCCCAGTAGTTTAAGCTTCTTTCTGACTTTTCAGCTATTTTTTGTGCTAATTTCAGCTTTTTAGCTAAATTCCTATTTTTTGTGCTCATTTCTACTCATTTCAACTTAATTCAGCAAATATGTGTTCTTTCTGCTTTCCCTGCTTATTTAGTCTTCTTCCCTTTCAGCATTTTTTAAGCTAATTTCAGATGTTTTTCAGTAAGTTCTTCTACACTAAGCATTCACTGCATTTTCGTAGGAAATGCTATCTCTCTAGTTTATTTTTACACCTTTCCTTCTACAAAAATATGCTGAATGGAACACTGGTGTCCAAAAAGGTTCCAGATGCTCAGTTTGATTTTCAGATCTTCACCTGTGTTTGTCCCCTTACGGCCTCCCCTCACCCTGACTGAAAACTGATCTGAAGTCAGGTCTGCGCTTCGCGTGCATCACTCAACATGATGTCAGCCTCCGCCTGTAAATCTTCACAAACACGTGAGTCCCTCAGTGCGCTCCCTGTGCAGCTAACAAGATTTCCCTCATTAAATCCTCTAATCTGAGTTGAAGGGTTGGAGGTGGTGAGGCGAGCAGCGAGTTTGAGGGGGGAGACATGAGGGCTGATACCTGGACACACAAACAGGACGGCTGACGTCCACTCTGGCGTTTTCTCTCCAGTCCAGTTTGGTTTGGATCGGAGTCTGTCTGCAGGAAGTCTGACCAGCTGCATGGGTAAGAAACCTGGACATCTTGATGCTGTGAATGATCAAACAGGTTCATAAATAGCCTGAGTAGTATCTTCAGGGGAACGTTCGTCCCTTTTTGGCCTTGTTTAGACTCCAGCTTTCTCGTAATAACCTCCTCACCCTTCTGCAGATGATAAACGCCTCGTTTGTAAGCCTGTGTTTGTGTGCGTGAGGCCTAAAGTGTCTGAGCCACGTCTGACCTGCCGTCCTTGTCCTTGGTAGGTCTCAGCCTGAATTACTGCGAGACGTGAACCCGTCAGAGCAACACAACATGCATGGAGGAGGAAGCTGTTGCATCCCCACCTGTCACCTGTCGAGAAAGTAGGGGAGCGGTTGTTACCTTTCGTCCCCAGAGCCACCGTGTGTCATGGAGGCCGCAGTGAGAATAAAGAGGTGTTTGAGGACGCCCATCAGGAAGCTGACCGGTTGTGTGACAGGAGCGAGGGAGAAGAGGCTGTGTGCCAGACGCAGGAGGAAGAGAGGCAGGGGTCATGGAGACGCCAACGTGTTTGGGAAAACCCCTCCTCGTCGAGGTCCAAAACCTAGAAAGCCATCAGTCGTTCGGTCGTACCGGGCCGACCTGGAGAAAGAAAGGCAAGCAAACGCTTAACAAGAAGAGAGCATAAACATAAAACAATTAAGTAACAAATAAAATCAAAACAGCTTTAGCAACTATTATTTGAGTTTTGTCTACAGCAATAACAACTTTGTTTGAAAACTTATGTTGAGTTTTAAATCCGTAAAAGAAACCGCTAACACTGTTAATAATAACTTGATAATATGAACCAAACTTTAGAGTTCTTTAAAGTTAAGCCTTTGGTTTAATATTTTAGAAGATAATTTTCTGCATGATACAAAAAAGGACAAACGCAGACTTTTTACCGTATTTTCCACCTGATAAGTCTCACCTCTCTAAGTCGCTTTGTCCAATTATTGGCAATAAATTGGAAAAATCCATAAACGTGTCGCACATCTATTTAAGTCGCATCGATTATGCATCAGCGCGACGCGTCAGCGCGTCATTTGCCCTGCTGAAAATGGCGGCCACAGATGAGCGAGCACAGAAGGACTTTACAAGATTAACACGGTAAAAACAATTATTTGTTTGC
>JBBPBX010095602.1:0-13177 GCA_038048925.1 Garcialebias charrua | reverse complement strand
CAGCTGAAATTAGGTGTACTGGTACCTGAGAACAATCCCTAATAAAATCTGTGAAAATCCAAGATGGTCGCCTGAGCTAAAAAGGAAAAATACTACAAATCAACCATTTTTTGAGATATTAACAGTAAGCTGAAATTTCTTATGGTGTTAGCTGAGAGCAAACCCCAACATACAGAGTCAGAGTCCAAATTTCTACAGTGCATAGTATAGCACATAGTATAGTACATAGTAGTACATAGTACTGTCAAATCAAAAAATTTAAATGGCCGCAACATGGAAGTCCCAGTCAAAGTTTCTTCAGGAACTTTCTAGAGAAAATTTCAAATAACAAAATAAAGGTGTTAAACAAACTAGTCTACACATTCAGAAAATCAGCCTTTGTCCTCCAGAAACATCATTTAAATTTACATTGTGCTTTTTTAAAACTTATCACAGGTTGTATCACCCTCCAAATCCAATTGGTGAGTGTTCTCTGTTAAAGAAATTTGTTTTTTTTTTTCAACTTATCTGGATGCATCGATGAATCTAATGTTTTTTACATGTGTACTTTATACATTTTATGTTATATTTAAACTAATTGCTGTTATTGAATCCTGTTTTGAACCAGGGTACCTGCTGAGGCTGCAACAAATAGAAGATGCTGCCGACTGCCATTGTTGGACAGAACATGATGACTCACACACACACTGCTGGGTGTTTGTTGTTGTTCTTGTTGATCTGTTATACCAATTAAGAGCTACAGTTTGAAAAATAAACAAAAAAATAAAGTTTGCTTTAAAATTAGCAAAGTTCTGTTTAGTCTCTTTTAAAGAACTTGACTTTGATGGTTACTGTATAACCTGCCGCCAAAGGCACATCGATAGTTTTTGTGTGTGTTTGTTTGTACCGTTAGCAAACTGCATCATGAATCAAAAATATGATTTGAATGAAACTTTATAAAGTAATGAATGTCCCTTTAGAATTAATTAACTATACCGGTACTCATCCCAATGAAAAATGGCTTCCCTGAGCTTTACAAACACAGAAATGACTGTACATCATTACATTTTACTGACACTGAGCTAAAGACTGGTGCGGTAGCATGTTAGTTAAAGACCGTGTAAAGTAAAATTAAATTTGTGTTTTGAGTTCGTCACATGGCATAAATATGTGTTATTAATCACCCATATAAATCTGACTGATTAAAAACATTGTTTACCTTATAAAATTAAGTCTCAAAAATCATGAAAAAACATGATTGTGGCATGGTCTGAAACACTGGGGGCGTGTCAGCACGTGGGCGTGGTTTCAGCGCAGTACTGCGCCGTGTCCTGCCCCCTGAGCTGAGCTGTGTGTGTGGAGAGGCAGACAAGTGCAGCAGTAAACCTGCTCTGTTTTTATCTGAGTTCTGGCTGTAACAGCAGCTCCTTTTTCCAAGAGTTACGCTGTTTTTAGTGCACTAACAACTCTGGTTTTGTTTTTAAAGTTGAGGACACATAACTCCGCTGTTATGTGTTTAATAATAAGCGCTATTTTAGAAGATGAGCAGCGGACTCGCTGCACCCGGTCCGACCCGGTCACATCGCATGCGGGGTCTGTGTTGGTGATTAAAATAATAATAATAATAATAATAATAATGAATTCAATTTATAACGCACTTTTCATTAATGAAAATCTCAAAATAATGTAAAGAGTAATCACGTTGATAACTATGTTATCTCATCTGTGTCCTCACACACACACACACACACACACGCGGGGGGCGGCGCGCTGAGGTGCAGGTGGCAGTGGTCGCTCCAGCAGCACGCCTGGGTTTGTTTGACTCCCTCCTGCGTCTCAATGTCACAATGGAGCGGCTGCAGTCCTCCATGCGTAAAAGGAGTGAGAGTCCTGGAGGGAGACGGTCGGTAGCGGGTGCCCTGACCATTGCGACATCCAGGGAAGATGCAGGAACGAGGCATAATTGATTAGCTAGCTAACAATGAACAAAATATCTATGCTATTGCTATCTGATGCTATCTGCGATTCGCGAGTGAATGGCTCCACCCATGCGAAGAACAAATTTATACGGCTGGAGCAGCAGGGGGTGGGGCTATACTAATGAAGACCGCG
Source organism: Garcialebias charrua (assembly GCA_038048925.1). Lineage (NCBI taxonomy): Eukaryota > Metazoa > Chordata > Actinopteri > Cyprinodontiformes > Rivulidae > Garcialebias > Garcialebias charrua. Next base: position 11,086 of record JBBPBX010095602.1, on the reverse strand, counting down.
TGACGAAACGCGGTCACGTTTAAAACACGCCTAAAAAATCCTGAAACAGACATATCTTTATACACAGTTTCATCTATAACTCCAAAATTAATTGAGCTACAATTTTGAGACTTTTTACTCATTTACAACATTACAATTATGACATTTATAATGTTTATTTAAGAAAATATTGAAATTCACTTTACACGGTCTTTAAATGCTATATCTTACATGATATCCTTGCTTAAAACTTTCATATGAAATGTTGACGTTAGTCATCTTTATTAGCAATAATTCTCATGTATCACAGGTTGAACTGTAGTGAAACTTTCAGAAAATGTCTATTGGATGGACTCGAACAGTTAATAAATTGTACATGTACACATCTACGATTGAATAATTTTTGGAGTCACCAAAATATTTGACAACTGATAAAGTCTACCGGATGGGAAGTGAAACGTCTTCAGCTTCAGAATAGAAGTTCAGTTCTTATTTTTTTTATATAGTTTCTTTTATTTTACTGTGACCTGGACGACTGAGAATCTTCACCAGCAACTTTTGGAGTCAATCCACTTCAAGATGGCTGCCCCAGCAGAGCAGTCACAGCAAACACAAACATGACTATACCTCAGCCAAATTTACAGATATAGTAGAAGATGAGAGTCATTCACAACACATAAAAACACAATGCAGGATATTGTACACAACATTAATTTCAAGGTTTAACCAAAACAGATCAACAAAATGTTATTGTACACATGTATTTTGAAACATTATAGCAATTCAAAACACTCATATGAAGAAACAGTTTTTAAATACAAAGTTAAACAGAAATGATCTTTGTGGAACATGTTGCACACAAGTGTCATCATCTGTAAAGGCCTGACTTCAGCTGAACCTTGACAGAAAACATTTATAACTCCAATAATAAATCAAATATGATTTATCAAAACAGCTATAGCAACTTTTTTTAAAGTGAAAATATTGGATCATTTTGTTCATCACAATTGTCCTTTAGCTAACCTGTTAAAAAGCTGGAAGGTTGATAAAATTGGTATAAAAGCAGCAGAAGAAAAAAAAAACAGCTGCTTTTGGAAGTTAGAAGATCTGCCAGTCATGTTTAGTCACTGACTGTGTTTTTTTTTTTTTATATAATTGCAGTATTTTATTAATTTATAGGGGGTTTGGGGGTTAGGTTAGTAAATCTCTTTCTAAAGTCCATCAGTGAGTGTGATCAGTGCTGGATATGGTTTGGACAGAGGAAGTAGAGTCCAGGCCCAGCAGTGTACCCAGGTAGGATTGTTCTCGAGGGTCCAGGATCTGGTCAGACCTCACAGGGTGGACGATGTTAGCAGGCTGAGGGGTCAGGGTGTACTTCTCTAAGAAAGCCAGATCTGTTGAAGCTTGATATCCAGAGTTTGAATGTCCTTGAGTTTGAATGTTAACAATATTGTGAGTCTGGGAGGAGTGAGACACTGTCCTGTGGGAGTGCAAGTCCCCTTGTGCTCCTCCTGACATGGGGACGGGGACTAAAGTGACGGGTACACAGACGTTGGTTGGGTGAGAGGTGCTCTGTAGGGCTGATTTAGTTTCTGCGGTGAATGTCTTTGTGGTTCCCTCAAAAGGAATGGGGACTACTTTGTTCTCAACGAGGGGTGGCTCAGTAAACCTATAGCGCTGTGCACATGATCCACGTGATACTTGAGTTTGTCTTTTCTTTTAAAGGTGGCGTTGCAGTGCGGACAGTTAAAAGGCCGAGCGTCCGAGTGAATCACCATATGCTTTACCCTGATGCATGCTCAATAATCCAGGTAAAAAAAATCTAAAAAAGCTAAGTCTGGTCCTCTGGACATTCAAAAAAACAAAACAAAACAAAGCAAAGAAATTGTAGAAACATTTCGTCTTTTGTCCGAAAGACTTCCTCAGTTTAATGGTCAAATCAGCTGCATTTCAAAAAACAATTTGTGGCTGCGGGTGCGTGCAGAAGGAGGACTCATGCATTTCTTCAAAATTTAACAAGATATCCACCTAAAAACAATTATTTGTTGGGTTGACATAGTAAAGTTGTGTCTCAGTTGAACTTTTCCTCAACAAATGCACTTTAATGGTCAAATCAGCTGCATTTCGCCTCGGCAGTGAGGTGAAATGGTTTGATGTTCATTCATTCATTCAAGTTTATTTGATCAAGGACAGCACAATAAACAATGTTACATGTTAAAAACGAAGCAACCATTGTCTTGTACAAAGGTTTTCTAGCCACAGGCTATTTTGCTCCAGGAGTTCCAGAGAGAGACAAAGGTGGCTTAGCCACTTTTACCTGGTTTGCCATATCGGTTGAGAGCCCTCTAGTGGCTGCAAATGATAATATTTTCATGTCCGAATGAAATCATCAGATCTCTGCCAAAAATGGTGTTATAAATATGGGGGGGAAAGTACAATAGTCGATTTGAAGTATAAGTCACAGGACCTACAAATTTATGCAAAATGTATGACGTACGCCAGCAAATACGGTATGTGAAATCTGGTTTTTGTTTGATAAATATTCAATACATACTTTCAAAGAGCTTTTACATCAGCTACATTTCTCACCTAGTGATACTTTTCCTGGTGTTTGAGCCTTGCAAACCTGGACCTGAAGTATTCATCACAGAAGGAGCATTTAAAGGGCCGGTCCTGAGTGTGAAGGATCATGTGCTCCTGCAGGTGAGGCCTGCGGCTGAACGTCTTTGAACAAATCTGTTCGACAATAAAGATTTGTTCAAATTTATTTTTTCTTTTCACACATCTTGTAATGTGCATTCAAAACTGAACATTTTAATCATTATTCTGAGCGCAAGCATCATTAGCCAAAACAAACCATGATGAATAACAAGTTGTCTGATCTAAACCCAGAACTGGTTCTTACTGCACACTTCCAGCCTTCACTCTTCTTTTTTCTCGTTGCCAAAAACACTTGGGTGTGATCTGGGTGAAATCTGGAAAGAGACAATAGACTTGAGATGAAAAATATGAACTGCAGCTGCACATTACATAGTAAAAGAAAGACTGTGAAAATAAAACCTATTAAAAACCAAAAAAATTTCTATCTAGAGCAATTCAGGTACAGGCCATGTACCCATTAAATATCTGCTCCTTAATTAGCAATTAAGTTAATAAAGATGTAATTCTCAGACATTTTTGCTTACTAGATGCAAAAATGAATTACCTAGAGTTAATGACAAACTGGATCAGAGCCTGTTCCTTTGTTATGTCTAATGCTCCTTTTTTCTGTCAGACGACTTTTATTGAAATGTGGTTACTGCAGTTAAAATGACACATTGGTTTTGTTTTGTGTTAAATAAAAACGTTCAAATGTATAATATTTCCTCTTTATTATTTTTGCTTAATGACATTTAACTCTGCATGTCACCCTGAAATTCTGACACACAGAATCACAAGTCCAAGTGTGAACTGTGTCACAGAGTAAACACAATAAAAACATGTATTATCTGCAGCATTGTTCATTAAAATGACTCAACACTATTAATGTATTACAGAAAATATACATACTGATGGATTTTAAACAAAACCAAATAAGTTTTAACATACTGGCATATTATGCCAAAAATCTGATTTTGTGCATCCCTAACATAAATGAATATATCTGTCCAGATGACCTGACTGAGAATTATTGGATTTGGTACCTGGAGGATTGAGCATGAACTTTGTTGCCTTGAACCACTTTCGCTGTGGCTGCCTGCCTGGGAGGAGTCAACGGGGGACAGGACGGCCTCCAGAAACTAGCTTCCAGCAAACTGGTTGGTCCACTTAAGGTGTTTACTGCTTGGTGGAGAAACAGTTTGCTGGAACTCCTCTGACTGATGAAGCCCTCAAGATAGAGGGTGAAATGTTTTAATAAAAAAGAAACTGTCCAGATGACCCGACTGAGAATTACTGGATTTGGTATCTGGAGGATTGAGCATGAACTTTGTTGATTAATGAATAAAATTTAGCCAGTTATACAGATAATGGGTTAATGTTTGGTGAATTTGTAGCTGAGGATTATTTCCAACAAAAATGCAAAAGTGCCTAAAGATTGTGTGGTCTTTTTTTTTTACAGACTTTGCCATTAACTATTGGACTTATTTGCCTGTCTGTTAGCAAAATATCTTGTGAATTCCTGGATGAATTTTAATAAAAGCCCTCAGAGACTAACTACTGTATTGGGTTCACGTCTAGAGCTCTTTAACTTTTAGATCCATGCCAATTCAAGATGGCCACCACAGCCAACTGACCCTAAATGACAAAAAGATTACTGTAATCCAGTTAGTCTAAAAAAATAATTAAATATTATACTCAACCATAATGCACAATTTGTCTTTATTTTTGAGGAATTGTGATTTCCTGTCGAGATCTGCTGATATGTATTTACTTGCTATTTTTTACATCTGCCTGCAAAAAAAGCTTTTACGAGACACTGGTTGCTTCCCGAACCTCCCACACTCTCAGATTGGGTAGATATTGTAAATGAGATATATATAATGGAAGCAATTACCTTTTCCATCCGTCTCAAGAAAAGCATATTTATTATGTGGGTTAAATGGGTCAGATATGTAAAGCTCTTACGAGCAGACTTTGTAGAGGTTCTGAATGAATGATTTTGGTCTTTTTCCATCTCTACTTTATACCAAACAATATAAATAATTTCCATATTTTGTAATGCACAAGTTTTTTTTCTCTCCCTATTTGTTCTAAGTTCATATGACTTGTTTAAAAAAAAAACACAGCAAATATCTAGATTTTTCTGTTTGATGACAGTAAATCTGCACCGCTGTCAAAAAATAAAGAATGCCAAAAATATATATGTTGAAATAAACTTTGTGGTAGTAGACAAAAGTAGATCCCAACACTTTGAACACATCGGGCAACATTTATTTGTCTAAAATCTTGGCTTTAACCTTGAGTCAACACTTAACAAAATATCTCATGAGCCCATGCAAAAAGAAAATGCTCAGAAAGTAATAATTGGCTGTACGTCTTCAACCGATCACGTTTGGAGTGAACCAAGTTCAAGATGGCTGCCACTTGACGTCAGCCAACACAAACATAACTTAGCGTATTCAGATATTGAGCTGAACTTTGGTGTGGTAGTAGCTGAGAATCATAGTCAACAATTACTCCAAGTACTGACAGATCATGCAAGATTCATTCAACCTTTACAGGTCCTTCTCAAAAAATTTACATATTGTGATTAAGGTAATTATTTTCCATAATGTAATTATAAAAATGAAACCCTGATGCATGCTCAATAATCCAGGTAGAAAAATCTAAAAAGGTGTTGGTGGGTGTGGTCGTGAGATGGAGTGAGTCGCACTTGCCAGTGCTCCGGGTAAAATTTATTTTTTAGTACCACCAAGCCCTCTATATGTAATATTTTTTGACTATTATCACGCACACAACTTCCATCAAGCATCTCTTTTGAAGATTTTGGATTAAAAAATGTCTCAGAGGTCGGCAAGATCGAAGAAGGACGATGACGCTGGCCTAACCCTCGAGGCAATTACCTCGCTGCTCGAGGAGCACCGCGCTGCGCTGTCAGCTGAGTTTAAACAAACTTTTCACCAGCTGGATCTCAAATTGGACCAAACTCGGCTCGCGGTGGAGGAACACGGCCAGCGTGTGTCATCACTGGAACTTGTCACTAACGACCTGAGCCAGCGCATGTCGGAGGTGGAAAACACCTGCTCAACTCTGCAGGAGGAAAACACCAGACTAAGATCTAAACTGGCGGATTTAGAAAATCGAAGCAGACGGCAGAATATTCGTGTGCTGGGTTTACCGGAATCTATTGAAAGCGGACGTCCCACAGACTTCTTTTCCAACCTGCTGTGTGACATCTACGGGCGTGACACGCTTCCTTCTCCACCCGAACTGGACCGGGCTCATCGAACCCTCGCTCCGAAACCCGCCTCGGACCAGCGGCCGCGCCCGGTTATCCTGCGAGTGCACCGGGTCCAGGTGAAGGAGCTGCTGATCCGGGAGGCCCGACGCAGAGGCAGGCTTGAATACCAGGGTAAACCGGTGCGGATCGTGGAAGACTACAGCCCAGAAGTCCTCAACCAGCGAGTGGAATATAAGGACGTGATGTCTGCGCTGTATTCTCTGGGTCTAAAACCTGCTCTGCTTTTTCCTGCTCGACTTCGCGTGACTTTACCTGATGGACACAGAAAGTGGCTGGGCTCGGTCGAGGAGGCGCAGAAGTTCAGTGACACCTTTCAAGCTTCACAGCGCAAGTAATATTTAAACTTTTCTTCTAACTGATGAACAATGCGCTGTTCCCGCACTGGCTTTGATTATTACACTAAACTTTTCTTTACATGAGGTGAGGAACAGATGAGCAGGACTCTGCCCATACTCTGATTATCTGAGACTTTTTTAGTTGCAGCTTTTTTTTGAACTATTAACATTTTTGAAATGAAACATTTTTCCTTTTCTCGTTTACCTGTTGACTATTTTTGACCTGAATCTTGGGTTAGTCCTGGATTGATTGATAATTAATTTGAGATTGGGATTAATTTAACTTTACGTTTGTATATGTGTGCGTGATTACCGGTACACATTTATGTGTATACAGTTTTTTGGCCTTGCATACTTTAAACTAGTTTGTGAGGTGCTTATAAAAAAAATTTTTTTTTTTTTTTTAGGCATTAGGTATTTAGGCACATAAATAATTGAAGTAGGCCTATCCATGTATAAAAATGGGTGAAATATATAATGTTTTCAATATATTATTTTGAACTATTAACATTTTTCCTCTTCTTGTTTACCTGTTGACTATCTTGAATTGAATCTTGAATTGGTCTTGGACTGATTGAAGATTTAATTTAGGATTAGGATTAATTTAACTTTGTTTATATGTGTATGCGTGATCACACATCTATGTGTACATTTTTGGCCTTGCATGAGGTGCTTATACATTTTTTTTTTCCTCTGATGATACTGGAGCACTAGTTTAAAAGTTAGACAGGAGACTTATTTTTAATTTCTATGGAGCTTGCTGCTTCTGTCTGTTGCAGCTGTCCAGGGTGGGAAAGGGAGGGGGGTGGGGGGTCCATCACTGCCATTAATTTATATTTTCTTTCACTTTGCCAAGAACTGCACAGCCATCAACACATTAGACTGTATTACCTACCTTTCTTATACAAATTATTAGTAATATGAGTGGTCAGTTGGTGTTGTCAAGCTGGAACGTCAAAGGTTTGAACCACCCCGTCAAGAGAAGGAAGGTGCTCTCTCATTTAAAACAGTTAAATACAGGCATTGCTTTCCTGCAGGAGACTCACATTAGAAGTGACGATAGCAAACGATTACTGCAAACATGGCACGGGCAGAGTTTCCATTCCTCATTTCGAGCAAAGGCTCGGGGCGTCTCGATCCTCATCAGTCAAGACATTTCATTTGAACCTTTTCAAGTTAACTCAGATAAATATGGTCGTTTTGTGATTGTTTCCGGTAAATTGTACAACACACCAGTAGTGCTAGTTAACGTTTATGCCCCAAATACGGATGATGTTGGTTTCTTTGAGAAATTATTCTCACTGCTCCCGGACCTAAACACATACTCATTGATACTCAGTGGTGACTTGAATTGCTGGTTGGACCCAGTTTTGGACAGATCCTCTACAAACCCTGCCACAGCCAGCAGGTCGTCCCACACTATTCGTGCCTTTCTATCTAAGTATGGCCTGTGCGATGTATGGCGTTTTTTACACCCAGCTGAGAGAGAATATTCTTTTTTTTCTCATGTTCATCATTCATACTCGAGGATCGATTACTTTTTCATGGACAACAAACTTCTTCCCTCTGTCCGTGGCTGTGACTACCACAGTATTGTCATCTCAGACCATGCACCTGTCACTCTGTCTTTGTCCCTCCCTGACATTCCTATAAGGAGTAGACAGTGGAGATTCAATTCAACGTTACTGTTAAACAATGATTTTGTTACATTTATAGAAAAAGAAATAACCTTCTTTCTATCCATAAACAGAACTCCTGGGATCCCACTGTCAACAGTTTGGGATACCCTTAAGGCCTATCTTAGGGGACAAATCATTTCATATACCGCCCGGCTGAGGCAAAAATCTCAAAAAGAAAGAACTGATTTAGCCCAGCAGATAAAAGAAATTGATCAACAATACGCTCAAAACAAATGCCCTAATCTGTACAAAAAAAAGTAGAACTCAAAACTAAGTTTGATTTATTGTCTACATACTCAATAGAACAATCACTTTTGAAAAGTAAATCATCATTTTACATACATGGAGAAAAGTCAGGAAAACTACTGGCAAATCAGTTGAAGGGTGCCATGGCTAAACAAATCATCCCTAAGATCCAATTAGAGAACGGCACCACAACTCTAGATCATTTACAAATTAACAGAGCATTTAAGGACTTTTATTCCCATTTATATACTTCAGAATCCCAAACCAACAAGAATTTATCTTCTCAGTTTTTCGAAAAGACCAACATGCCAAAACTCACACCCAACCTGAAAGATGCACTGGAGATCCCAATATCCCTGACAGAAATTGTGTCAGCTGTATCGGTAATGCAGTCTGGCAAATGTCCGGGTCCTGACGGCTTCCCTGCTGAATTTTTAAAGAAATTTTCTTCATTACTTTCCCCACTCCTACACTCGGTTCTCTTAGAGTCATTTGACCAAGGATCCCTTCCGAAATCTTTTTTAGAGGCCTGCATTACCCTCATTGCAAAGAAAGGAAAAGACCCAACTCACTGTTCCTCTTATCGACCAATCTCCCTTTTAAATACAGACGCCAAAATTTTAGCCAAAGTTCTTGCTCAAAGGTTGGAAAAGATCCTTCCTTTCATCATATCAAAAGACCAGACTGGATTCATTAAAGGCAGGCACTCCTTTTTTAATGTCAGACGCCTTTTGGACATTATTTATTCTCCTTCGGATACTGTTCCTGAGTGTGTTATTTCCCTTGATGCAGAGAAAGCATTTGATCGGGTTGAATGGGACTACTTGTTTAATGTTCTTGACAAATTTGGTTTTGGCCCCAATTTCATTACATGGGTGCAATTAATTTATTCACATCCCACCGCAACCATTCGTACCAACTCTCAGATATCAAAACCCTTCAGTCTACATCGAGGAACTCGCCAGGGATGCCCACTGAGCCCTATGCTCTTTGACCTGGCAATTGAACCTCTTGCCACTGCTTTGCGGTCCTGTGACACAATTTCAGGAATCTGGAGAGGCGATATGGAGCACAAGGTCTCCCTTTATGCTGATGACCTTTTACTTTTCATTTCTCATCCGACTGACACGCTGCCCTCCGTTTTATCATTACTTGAGGAATTTGGAATAAATTCTGGTTACAAATTAAACCTGAGTAAAAGTGTAATTTTCCCTGTCAATACCCTGGCGCAGACTCTTGACTTTGGTAAATGGCCTCTTAAAATTGAGAAGACAAAATTCTCTTACCTGGGTGTTACAGTTACGAGGAGGTATAAAGATTTATATCAAGAAAACTTTGTCTCTCTGTTGAATCAGACAAAGCAGGCATTATCCCGATGGTCACCGCTTTCCATTTCCCTCACAGGCCGTATTAACTCAGTCAAGATGGTCACTTTACCTAAGTTTTTATATCTTTTTCAAAATATTCCTGTTTTTATCCCTGGTTCATTCTTTGTTCAGTTAGATTCCATCATTTCATCATATCTGTGGCAAGGAAAACGTCCACGCTTAAATAAGACACATCTCCAAAAAACTAAGGCCGCAGGCGGTCTTGCCCTTCCAAATTTCCGCTTTTATTATTGGGCAGCAAACTTGCACTGTCTAGCATTCTGGTCATTCTATTACAACAGGCCTGACAGCCCTGACTGGGTAGAGATGGAGTCACAGTGTTCTGGGAAATGGTCCTCCGTGGCTTTCTTGGGATCCTCACTCCCGCTTCCACCACTTACAACTGTTATAAATCCAGTTATAAAACACTCACTAAAAATCTGGGCACAATTTCGTAAATGTTTCAATTTCTCTAGTTTCTCTCTCTATAGCCCTATCATGTCTAACCAACTTTTCAAACCCTCATCTCAGGACTCTGTTTTTAAAGAATGGCAAAGAAGGGGTATAGTACGCTTCAATGACTTGTTTCTCAATAACACTTTAGCTTCATTTCAACAACTATGTGAAAAATTTAGTCTTCCCCAGTCCAATTTTTTTAGGTATCTCCAAATACGGCACTTTATTACTCTTCATTTGTCCAGCCTCTCCATTTCAACTGATAGCAGTATTGTTGACACTATTCTTTCTCTAGACCCAAATAAAAAACAGTCCATTTCATTCATTTACAGTAAACTATTGGATTTGAAGCGTGCTTCCTCAGATAAAATCAAAGCTGCTTGGGAAGAGGATCTCGGCTCCTCTATTTCAGAGGACTCTTGGACCTCCATACTCAAACTGGTGAGCTCCAGTTCTCTCTGTGCTAGACATTGTCTAATACAATTTAAAGTGGTGCACAGAGCTCACATCTCTAAACTGAAATTGTCCTCTATGTATCCTGATGTCAGCCCATACTGTGTGAGATGCAAACATGCTGAAGCCTCTCTCTCCCATATGTTTTGGTTTTGCCCATCTCTGAACAAATATTGGCGGGAAATCTTTCAGACTTTATCACATGTACTAGATACACGCCTGAACCCTGACCCACTGATTGCTCTGTTTGGTCTTGTAGAGGGCATGACAAACCTAAATAAAAACCAACAACATGTAATATCGTTCACCTCTCTCCTGGCCAGACGAGCTATTTTGCTTAGGTGGAAAGAACCGTTTCCACCCACTCACGCTCAGTGGTTGGCTGACATCATGTCCTGTTTAAAGCTGGAGAAAATCAGATTCACACTCCAACAGAAAGAGGGTAAATTTGAGAATGTCTGGGGACCTTTCCTGAATCTGTTCCAGTCTCTTTGACAACACAACTCATTCAGGTTAATGCAGTCTCTTGGCTATTTTACCTTTTATTTATTTTTTTCCTTTTCTTTTGGCAGTGATTGGGTAGGGATTATTTTCTACATGTTGTAACTTAGATTGATTGTTGTGTTTTTT
>JBBPBX010095601.1:0-13177 GCA_038048925.1 Garcialebias charrua | reverse complement strand
CCGGGAGTTCATTTCCGGTTCCGCCATAAACTCCCTTGTTCAATTAACAAAATAAAAGCTCGTCTTTGGTTTAACCAAAAACCAAATCGCACCCTTTTTTTATTTTTGCAATTTCTGTTTTTCTAATTTCGTTTTAAAAACGAAATAACGAGAAAACCGTTTAAAAACCGTTTTTGTAATTTCGTTTTAAAACGAAAAAACCAAATAACCAAAGCTTGTTTGGTTATTTGGTTTTTATTTTGAAACGGAATAACGAAAGAACGAACCATACACGGATTCCCCAGGGACCCATCTTTGCCTGATGCCCTCAATAAGTTTTATGCACGTTTTGATGATCCAAACAAACCAGCTAGCACCAGACTCACCTCATCACCAGATGAAGAGCATCTCAGGGTGTCCGCAGCAGAAGTGAGAGGCAGTCTCAGAAAGATTAATCCTCATAAAGCAACCGGACCAGACAACATCCCAGGGAAAGTTCTGAAGGAATGTGCGGACCAGCTCTGTGAGGTGCTGGCTGACATCTTCACCACCTCACTTGCACTGGAGTCAGTTCATTCATTCATTCATTCAACCTTTATTTAGTCAGGTAAATCTTTTGAACCTCAAGGGCTCATTTACGAAAGCGACCTGCTAAAACTAAAGAACAATGAACAGCAGTGGTATAATTTCCTTAAACAATAAACAATAAACAAACAAACAATAAACAATAGAAAACAAAAGAGAGAAGAAAAAAAAAAAAAAAGTTTTTTTTTTTTTTTTTTTTACAAAGTATCAAAAAACTAGCAAAACATTATAAGGTAGACGTATAAAATCAAAGACAGGAACAGATCTGCATTGGTTTTTGCCAGGATTCCAACAGATTCTGAAAACCATTTAGAGAAGTCAAGGTCGAGAGCTTCAGATCTTTTTGTAAGATATTCCATGAAGCAGGAGCGGAGTAGGAGAAGGCCCTTTTTCCAAGTTCAGTCCTCACTGACGGAACACTGCAGGTAATCATGTCCTGAGAGCGCACACTGTAGCTGCACTCACGCAAAGACATGTTCCCACCTGCCTGAAGACTGCGACCATCATCCCAGTTCCAAAGAGCTCCACAGTGACTGGTCTGAATGACTATAGACCAGTGGCCCTCACCCCGATAGTCGCTAAATGTTTTGAGAAACTGGTCATGTCCCACATCAAGGCAACCGTCAACATCAACGAGGACCCTCATCAATACGCATACCGTGAGAACCGATCAACAGAGGACGCCATTTCTTCCGTGGTCCACACTGCTCTCACCCACCTGGATCAGAAGGACTCATACGTGCGTCTGCTCTTTGTGGACTTCACATCTGCCTTCAACACCATGATCCCCCAAACTCTGATAGACAAACTATCTACACTTGGACTAAGCCCCTCCATTTGTAACTGGGTACTAGACTTCTTAACAGACAGACCACAGTCCGTGAAGATCCACAACTTCTCCTCCTCCACCATAACCCTCAGCACTGGCTCTCCTCAAGGATGTGTGCTGAGCCCCCTTCTGTTCACTCTGCTCACATATGATTGTACAGCCACACTTCCAGGCTGTCATATTGTTAAGTTTGCAGATGATACAGCGGTGGTGGGATGCATCACAAACAATGATGAGTCCAGCTACAGACAGGAGGTGGAACACCTGGAGAGCTGGTGCAAAGAGAATAAATCTTCACATGAATGTGAAGAAGACAAAGGAGATGATTGTGGACTTCAGAAGGAACAAACACACCCACGCCCCACTGAAAATAGGTGGGTCTGCAGTGGAAGTGGTCTCCAGCTACAAATACTTGGGTGTACACATGAATGATAACCTCAGCTGGAGCAACAACACCACCAGCCTGATCAAGAAAGGTCATCAGAGACTCTACTTCCTCAGACGGCTGAGACGAGCTGGTCTGAGCAGCCCAGTCCTCACCTCCTTCTACAGGTGTGCAGTGGAGAGCGTCCTGTGCTCCAGCATCAACGTGTGGCATGGAGGCTGCACAGTTGAAGAGAGGAAAGCTCTACAGAGAGTGGTGAAGGCTGCACAGAAGTCTGTTGGAGTCAGTCTCCCCACCATCACAGACATTTACACCTCCAGATGCAGGAAAAGAGCCACCTGCATCATGAAAGACCTCACTCACCCAGCACACTCACTCTTTGCCCCACTCCCCTCAGGACGGAGGTTGAGGAGCATCAAGTGTAGAACCACTAGACTGAGGAACAGCTTCTACCCTGAGGCTGTTAGACTCATGAATAAATAAATAAAAAAAAAAAAAATAAACACTGCAAAATATCACATCATACTGATGCTGATCTGTTTTCTTGTTGCTGTGTTCATCTGTGACCATCTGCTCATACAAACTCATGTTCGTGCTGCTGTTTATTCCCACTATATTAAGCTTAGTGTATTACTAGTTGATGTTTTTCTTAGTTCTAGATGTTATTACTGTTTTTCTCTTGCATTTGTTGTTGGATGTAACTGGGACCCCGTGTACATAATCTCGTTTTCATCACATGTACCACATGCGGTGCAAATGACAATAAAGACTCTCTGACTCTGACTCTGAGATAATAATAATAATGAATTCAATTTATAACGCACTTTTCATTAATGAAAATCTCAGATAGACACGTACAGTAATCAAGTCTTCCAAGTCAATGAGATACCCAGCTGTGTGTATGCCAACAGGGCAAATCGGCTCGCCTAAAGCCTGTCTTCTCTTTGAAGAAATGTTATCAAATTGTGTAGAAGTACAGTAGTATACTTCTACAAGCAGTATAGAAGCAGTATATCGGCTCATCCGCCATACTGAATGTGGCAGATCTACCCGTCAACTGATACAAGGAAACAAACTGAACTTCATAAAGCACTGTTCTACAAAATGTTTTACGTTAATCCCTGTCAGTCACACACACTAATATATATGGAAAACAAACAGGCACCAAAGACGACATTTGCAACATTTAACGTGATAAAAAATGTTTACTTCTTAAAGGTGCTATATGTAACTTTCTGTAGCGCAGCACTTAGAAATATTTTCAACAGGGAAAGCATTCTGCTCCCTCCCCCTCAGAGCCATACATGATGTGTTGATTTTCTGAATAAAGAACACTAATGTTCACATTTAACTGATTTTGATTAATCACATCAATAAACATATAAACACCAATATATCTTTATTTGTTATTTATATATATGTACTGTATATATGTACTGTGTGTATGTGTAACTGAACACCGAGCGGTGCCAATTATATGTAAAGGATATAATACTGGTCAGTTTGCTGACCAGTACAATATTCCAGAAGAAGTTGGAGCAGGCTTGATCTGACCCAAATTCATTCGCGAGTTCACCCTTTTTCCGGATTAGATTGCTTAACTGTGACTAGACAAAATGTAACTTCACGAGAAGCGTCAACTTATGTTGATCCACCAGAAGATGGACCTTTTATTGAGACAATCATAAAAGTACATTAAACATTTGTATCGAGATTAGCTCTGATTTAAATAACTACTGTAGACAAGAATTCAAATTGAAACAAACAGACAAGTTATGTTTAAACTTCCTGCAGGCACGTTTACTTAAAAGTTTACTGGCTTAAGAAAAATAAGAATAAGGAGGAAGAAATGTTGAAAGCTAAGTTTAACAGAAGTTAATTATTTTGAAATGCAACAGGGTGACACTTTTCCCCAAACGAGTTACAGCTGGGCTCCCGCACGCTCAGCAAACATCGACTCTTTACCTGGTGACGATACGTCTCTGGATATCTATGGTTTAGCTGGTGAATATAATGTCTCGTGTTGTTGTCTAAAACTATGTGCGCTGAGCAATCTCATAAAACGGCTGTGAATCCACATACACATGCGGCCAGCCTCTGGAGGCGGGGCTAGTGAGCTCAGGGTTCTGCTTCAGCCTTGCGCTGCAGGAGGAAGTGCAGCGCTTAAGTAACAGAGCAAAAAGAGTAATTTTTCACAATCTACAAATATCTAGCACATTAAACACTTAACTAAAAGTTTTAGTATTTTGTTAACAATTTAGTTTTGATCACTTTTAAACATCAGCACAGAGTTTACATTTTTAACATGATTTCCCAAAACATTCCACAATTCAACTCCCTGTATTGAAATAAACCATCCCTTCAAACTAGTCCTATACCTTGGCTTTGCAAAAATGTCAGTTCCCTATAGACTAGCAGCTTTCTCCATCCATCCATTTTCTTCCGCTTATCCGGGGTCGGGTCGCGGGGGTAGCAGCCTAATGGTACATCCAGACCGAACAGCGTTTCAACTTCCAAAAAGCTCATCACGCACGCAAGTGGACGCACTTGGTGTCCAGACCTGAACGCGAAACTGCGGCGGGGTGTGTGGGAGGAGCTTACCGGTATACCGAGTCCTCACTGCACTCCGCCAGGCGAGGAGCTTTTTATTTCTGTCTCTGTGGAGCAGACTTGACTGGTCGTGAAGGACTTGTCGCGAACACACAGCTACAATGAGTTTCTCTTCCATAGTACACGACCTTGCGGGTCTTTTCTGTGTCCCACAAACAATACGTCACATAGTTGCGCAATACCCCCGCCCCCTCGTTTCCGCGTCACATAGGGACTCTCCCCCTCTCTTCTCCCCCCGACTCTCCCCAACCAATCAGGGAGAGTGTTTGAAAGTTTGAACGGCGAAATCTTCAGCGTGGTCAAGGCGTGCTTTGGAGGCTGACGCGGGTTCACGTGCACGGAAAACCGCTTTCCAGCACGCTCAACACACACGTGACGTGACGCCCGACGCGGCTGGAAGGGCGTCCCCCATTGACTTTGCATGTAAGCTGGACGCTCCTGCCGTTGAAACGCTGTTAGGTGTAAATGCACCATAAGTAGGGAGGCCCAGACTTCCCTCTCCCCAGCCACTTGGAGCAGCTCCTCTGGGGGAATCCCAAGGCGTTCCCAGGCCAGCCGAGAAACATAGTCCCTCCAGCGTGTCCTGGGTCTTCCTCTGGGTCTCCTCCCGGTGGGACATGCCCGGAACACCTCACCAGGGAGGCGTCCAGGAGGCATCCTAACCAGATGCCCGAGCCACCTCAACTGGCTCCTCTCGATGTGGAGAAGCAGCGGCTCTACTCCGAGTCCCTCCCGGATGACTGAGCTTCTCACCCTATCTCTAAGGGAGAGTCCAGCCACCCTGCGGAGAAAACTCATTTCAGCCGCTTGTATCCGAGATCTCGTTCTTTCGGTCACAACCCAAAGCTCATGACCATAGATGAGGGTGGGAACGTAGATCGATCGGTAAATTGAGAGCTTTGCCTTTTGACTCAGCTCTCTCTTCACCACGACAGACCGGTACAGCGCCCGCTTCACTGCGGACGCTGCACCTATCCGCCTATCGATCTCACGCTCCAGTTTTCCCTCATTCGTGAACAAGACCCCGAGATACTTAAACTCCTCCACTTGGGGCAGGACCTCCTCCCCAACCCGGATAGCCCTCTCCGGGTAGAAGCTTTCTCTCTTAACAAAATACATTTGAACATTTGAGGGTTCTATTACTAACAAAATATTATAATCCACCAAATCATTAAACTTCAGTACTTTTGAGTTTTCAGTGGTTCCCAACCCTGGTCCTTGAGGAATGCCACCCTGCATGTATTAGTTAATTCCCTGCTTTGACACACCTGATTTTAAGGAATGGATGCTTAACAGGCTTTCAAGGAACTTCAGAAAGTAATAAAATCACTGAATCCGGTGTGTTGGAGCAGGGAAACAACTCAGACATGCAGGATGGCGTTCCTCAAGGACAAGGGTTGGGAACCACTGGTTTAAATAACACATTAGATAGATTCATTCATTCATTCATTCATCCTTTATTTATACAGGCTAGCCTCGTTGAGTCACGGGGACTCATTTACAAGAGGGACCTGTCTCACTCACACCAAACAACCATCCACTCTCACACTCACACCTAGGGTCAATTTAGAGTCACCAATCAGCCTAACAAGCATGTTTTTTGGTCTGTGGGAGGAAACCGGAGTACCCGGAGGAAACCCACGCATGCACGGGGAGAACATGCAAACTCCACCCAGAAAGGCCCCGGACCGGGATTTGAACCGGCAACCTTCTCGCTGAGAGGCAGCAGCTCTACCAGTTGTGCCACCGTGCTGCCCATAATAATAATAATAAAATAATAATAATAATAATAATAATAATAATAATAATAAATTCAATTTATACCGCACTTTTCATTAATAAAAATCTCAAAGTGCTACAACAATAAAACAAGTGATAAAATCAAATAAAATCAATAATGGTATCAACTAAGATTAAAGACAGAATCATGTGGAGGCAGAATAGGCCTGCTTAAAAAATAAATAAATAAATAAATAAAACAAGTGATAAAATCAAGTAAAATCAATAATACTATCAACCAAGATCAAAGATAAAATCATGCGGAGGCAGAATAGGCTTGCTTAAAAAGAAAAGTCTTTAAACCGCTTTTAAAGTCAACCAGTGACTGTGGAGCTCTCAGGCAGTCAGGGAGGGAGTTCCATAGGCGGGGGGCAGCCACACAGAATGCCCTGTCTCCCATGGTCCTTAATTTGGTTCGTGGAATGTGAAGTAGATTACTGTTCTGTGATCGTAGAGACCGGGTGGATGAATATGGTGCAAGAATGTCCTTTAGATAGTCAGGTGAAGTTCCATGTAAGCATTGGTGTGTAATGAGAGCAGTTTTGTACTGAATTCTGTAGGTGACAGGAAGCCAATGGAGGTTATGAAGAATGGGTGTAATATGTTCAAATTTACGAGCTCTCAATAAAATCCTTGCTGCACTGTTTTGAATATATTGAAGTTTCTGAAGGTTTTTGCCAGGGATTCCAATAAACAGGGAGTTGCAGTAGTCGAGCCTGGAGGAGACAAAGGCATGGACGAGTTTCTCAGCATCAGAAAAAGTCAGAGATGGGCGAAGTCTGGAGATGTTTCGAAGATGGAAGAAGCAAGTTTTAAACAGATGCTTAATGTGATTTTCAAATGTAAGATGAGAGTCCATTTTTATTCCAAGATTTGTAACAGAGGTGGAGAGGGGGATGTCTTGTCCAGAAAAGGAAATTGTTGTTAAAGTTGATGTTTGTATCTGGTGAGGGGTGCCAATCATTATGGCCTCAGTCTTGGAGCAGTTTAATTGAAGAAAGTTCTGATTCATCCATGCCCTTATTTCCTCCAGGCAGGTAGAGAGAACAGTGAGTGAAGACGGAGATGGGGATGATGAGGATGACTGACATTAAGGCTTTCTTGCAATAATTCTCACAGCTCTTTTCTGTAAAATAAAAACAGATTTTGTTATAGTTTAATTTAATTTATAAGTAAAAGTAAGACTAAATTTTTTTTCTCCAAATTAAATGTGCTTTTTTGTGTGCTAGTTTGTATGTGTAAAGATTGCTGATATGAGATTTTAAACACAACCTGTTAACTGCTGCCATTCAAATGGTGAATAAACTACTCTTGTTACAAAGACATAAGGTCGTTGTTGTTGTTGTTATTGTTGCCTTTAATTGCCGAGTGTTTTCACACGAACATGCCGGTTAAACTGTAAATAAAATAAACAAAATGCCAATACTTAGTATTGCAAAATTCAAATAAACACAAACTTAAACATAGACTTAAGAACTAGAATAGATTAAAATAGATTAATTGAATAAAATTAAATTGATTAAATATATTAATTTGATTGAATAGAATAAACATATACTTAAGAACTAGAATAGATTTAACCAACCAGTTATAAACATCAGCATTTAAATATCACAGTGCAGCAACAAAGCTATCATTTAGCTAACTAGCCTTTCATTTTATATTTTCTTTTTTATACAAGAAACATGTGTTTCTTTTTTATAAAATGAATAAATAAATAAATAAATGAAAGTTAGCTAACTAGCTGCTACCCATTAGCATCTTATTAGCTCTAAGCTAATTCACCAAAACCCACGCTTAGAACTACAAAATAACATATCTCTCACATCTTACAGCATTAAATATAACTTACCACGTTGGGCAATAATCATGAACACAAGTAAGATATGATTTTATGTTAGATTTGGCTTGTTATTTTCAGCTAACGGCTAAATAAAACCCACTTCCGGTCCGCCGTTGATTCACTTCCTGTTTAACCGTCAACTCACTTAAACAAAAAGTAAAGCTATAGAGCCCTCTAGTGGAAAATGGGAGGAGTGAATCCAACATCCCGGCCCCGATGACCTCGATAGACGGTCATCCGAGAAAATTGGTGAGCGACAAGCTAGAATTAAATAACCTTACTTAACTACTCAAATTTAACCTTGTAATAAGAAACCTTTCAAATGAAAATATCTGTTACATATTTTCATGGTGATAACTTGACTTAGAGTAATAATTAACAGTTTACAGTAATCGTGAACATGAAAATAAGAAAAATCATCTATAACATATGAAGAAAAGAAAAACACAAGCTGAAGGTAATTAGAGCCTACTCATTCATATTTCCTTCTAGCAAACATAGCTTGTGTATTGGACGGGTGTAAGTTCCTCTGTGAGTCTTTACTTGCACCGATCGCACTAGTCCATCTGCTCCGGTTTGTACTTCAGTGACCAAACCATGAGGGTACTGACTGCCACGTAGTGTCTGAAATAGTGTCTTTCCCCGTAGAATGAATGGGCCAACTAACCCCAGGGGGTCATAAACTGAACTTATTGTGCTTAGCATGCCTCTTTTTGTGCTGGGTTTGTCCTTGACCTTGATAATGAAGGTGATGCAGTCATCTGTTGTGTCCCAGAACACCCCCAGAGCTCTTTCCAATGATGGATCTCCATCCAGGTCCAACAATGGCACTTGATTTGCATGTTCCTCCTCTGGGATAGACTTCAGGTCCTCTGTTGAATTGCTTGTCCATTTAGTCAAGCGAAACCCTCCTTGCTTGAGTAGGTCGATCAGCTGCGCTGCTAGACGGATGGCTTGTTGAGGTGAGTCTGAAGATTTCAGGCAATCATCTACATACAAGTTTTGTTCTACAGTGGAGATGGTATCTGTTTCATACAGATGTGCCTGATCTGATGCACATCTCCTCAATGCAAAACTTGCTGCGCTTGGAGACCACACTCCGCCAAAGAGGTGAGACGTCATACGGTAAGTAACTACTTCATTGTTAGGATCATGGTCTTTCCACCACAGGAACCGTAACACATCTCTGTGTTCCGGAGTTACATGTATCTGATTGAACATTCCCTCAATGTCTGCCATTACAGCAACTGGACCTTGGCGGAAGGGGATCAGTACATTTATTAATTTGTTTGTCAGATCTGGTCCCTTGTGGATGACGTCGTTGAGAGATGTTCCATCGTACTTGGCTGCGCAGTCAAAGACGACTCGAACCTTTCCAGGCTTGCGCGGATGAGTTACTGGGTGATGTGGGAGATACAACACTTTACCATCAGTGCGGTCAAGCGAAGAGGCTGGGACCTCCTCTGCATGTCCTTTATTGACGGTTGACTTCATTGCCTCCATGTACTTTTCTTTCAGGTCTGGGTCCTTTGTTAATCTGCGTTCCAGTAGTTGTAGTCTCTGTGTTGCTAAGTTGATATTGTTAGGCAGTGTAACTGCTTCTTTCTTAAAAGGTATGTCTAAGGTGTAGTGTGAGCCTTCTTTGGAAAGTGAGTTTTCCCACAGTTTAGTCACCTTCTGGTCATTGATTGACAGATTGTTATCTTGAGTGGGGTCATCAAGTTTCCAAAATCTTTCCACTTGTGTCTGCAGACTTTGATCTGACTTGAGGAAGTAGGCCTTAGCTTTCCTACCTTCTTTGTAATCGACGGGTCCATTTATGGCCCAGCCGAGTACTGTTCTGGTAGCGTAAGGGTCATTATCACCTCCCACGCGGTACTCTTCAACTCTGAGAAGACGTGGAGCATCTTGTCCAATGACGAGGTGCACATCATTGGCCTTGAGGCTGGGAATAGGGATGTCTGCTAAGTGATCCCATCTGGCTACCTCGTCAGGTGTCGCGAGACAGCTAAGTCCTATGTTTAATTTCTTAAGTGTTCTCACACCATTAAGCGTGTAGATGATGTCATCGTGTAGAGAGCTAATCTCAAGATCTACACTTCTAGTAAATATTCCTTCTTGGCTACTTCCTACTGTATCAAGGTCTAACCTTGCAGGCTTGCCATTGACCTTGAGTCTCTTGGTCAGTTCTTCTGACACTAAACTGGTGTTGGCTCCAGGATCGAGTAATGCATATGTGACAGAACTGATGTTTGTAGCTTTGCCCCTAACGACCACAGGAACAATAGGCAAACAAACTTTACCATTTGCAGCTCCAGCGAACCCACAGGTGACATTAGGTGATCTGGTAGTTTGTGTTTGTTGGGTAGTTTTATTGTCATCAGTGGTGTCCCCTGCTGTAGCGTTCTGTCTGTTAGTGTGGTTAGGATGCAGCCATGTGTTATGTTTCTGTCCACAGCCAGGAACGTTGCACACCCAATTGCGCGTGCAAATCTCAGCGTTGTGACCCATCATAAAACAATTTTGACATAGGTTCTTTCCTTGAATGAACACAAGACGCTCTGGCACTGTTAGTGATCTGAAATCTGGGCACTGGTTTAAGAAATGGTGCTCTGAACATTTGAGACATTTTAAATAAGCTGGCTTCTTGGTACGTGTGGACTTATTCTCCTGGACTGCAGCTGCCTTGACAGTGGTGGGGTAGCTTTGATGATGTTTCTTAGAGACTTTGGTAGGTGATGTAAAGTTGTTTGGCTTCTCCTGCTTCTTGTAGCTAATTAACCCACCAAAGACTGGATCTGATCTCTTTTCAGCCTCTGTCTCCACAAAGCTGACGACGTCGTCGAGTTTCGGTAGACGTCCCTCCTTTGTGATGTCATGGTTTTTATTTAACCACTTGGCCCTGAGATCTGATGGTAGCTTGCTAATTATCTCAACTAATGTACGGCGGCCACTAAGCTCTTCTTCACATTTCATGGCAGCAAGTGTGTCCTTACAGCCTCTTAGTTGGTCTGCGAAGTCTCTCAGTTGTGTACTGTCTCTGATCTCTTTAAAGTTCAAAACCTTTTCAACCCAAGCTTGGGAGATGGAATGAGGATTTCCGAATCTTGATTTTAGTCGCTCAAGTGCTTCTTTGAAACCTGCGCTGGGACTAAGGTTGTATAGACAGTGACTAATAGCATCTCGAGCTTTTCCTTCTGTGTACTGGTGCAAACGAGTTAACTTTTCTTCAGCAGAAACAGACTCTTTGTCCACCATCATAGTAAAAAGCCTCATGAACTTCCAATACTGAAGGGGGTCACCATCAAACTTGATCATATCTGTTGGTGGGAGCCTGAGAGAGTCTACTTGGGCTTGATACTGCTGCCTTGAAAACTCTAGCAGTTGTGAGATCGAATCATCTGCTATCTGAGATGTTGATGGTTGTATTATAGTAGGGATTTTTCCAGTTATAGGTGTAGAATGAAGATCTGCAGCTAGGGCTTGCATCTTTTGCTGATTATGTAGCATCTGTGCGTCCAGCTCAGCCTTGTGATGTATTCGCTGAAGTTCCAGCTCAAACTCCACCTTGTTGAGTCTAATTTGTAGCTCAAAGTTTTCCTTCTCTTTCTTCCTTAGGGCTTGGATTTTCTCCAGTTCTGCTGATGTGGAATTTTTATCTTTCATGTCAGCTGGTGGTTCACTAAATAAATCAACTTTAGTGACATCTGACTCATCATCAACATTTGGATGGACACCAGCTCCATCTTCCTCTTCTTGCAGCCAGGCTAGAGCCTCGTGACGCACATCATGAACGTTCATCAATATAAGCTTCTCATAAGCATCAGACTCTTCTTTGTCAATATCATCGGTGAGCTGAGTATGATAGCATCTATGAATTTCTCGAAGCTGTGCAAGTGCTAAGTCGAGGCTTTGCAGCACTGACCTTAATTCTTCTGGCTTATTTTCTCTGATTTTTTCATTTGCAGTTGTTATCATCTTAGTTACAGCTGCTTTAGCTTGTCCTCTCTTCCTCTTTAGTGTTGTAAGGTCTTCAGACATGGTTGCCTCGTGTTTAACTTTATGTTACAAAGAACATAAGGTCGTTGTTGTTGTTATTGTTGCCTTTAATTGCCGAGTGTTTTCACACGAACATGCCGGTTAAACTGTAAATAAAATAAACAAAATGCCAATACTTAGTATTGCAAAATTCAAATAAACACAAACTTAAACATAGACTTAAGAACTAGAATAGATTAAAATAGATTAATTGAATAAAATTAAATTGATTAAATATATTAATTTGATTGAATAGATTAAACATATACTTAAGAACTAGAATAGATTTAACCAACCAGTTATAAACATCAGCATTTAAATATCACAGTGCAGCAACAAAGCTATCATTTAGCTAACTAGCCTTTCATTTTATATTTTCTTTTTTATACAAGAAACATGTGTTTCTTTTTTATAAAATGAATAAATAAATAAATAAATGAAATGAAAGTTAGCTAACTAGCTGCTACCCATTAGCATCTTATTAGCTCTAAGCTAATTCACCAAAACCCACGCTTAGAACTACAAAATAACATATCTCTCACATCTTACAGCATTAAATATAACTTACCACGTTGGGCAATAATCATGAACACAAGTAAGATATGATTTTATGTTAGATTTGGCTTGTTATTTTCAGCTAACGGCTAAATAAAACCCACTTCCGGTCCGCCGTTGATTCACTTCCTGTTTAACCGTCAACTCACTTAAACAAAAAGTAAAGCTATAGAGCCCTCTAGTGGAAAATGGGAGGAGTGAATCCAACACATAACAATATTTAACGTATTTTTATACTTAGTGTACACTAACACTGTTGTCTTTGTTGAAATCCAAGAATGTTGCGCTTTGTTATAAAACATGTGTATTTTAAGAATGTATCAAATTCTATCCCCAGGTATTTACTAATGAATTCATGAAGAAGTTTCCCAATGCTTCAGGTAGTACGACATCTACTAGCTCCTCACAGAGTACAGGTAGGCTACGATGGATTGTGCCCACTTTTTATAGTTTCAGTTAAATATAAAGGATTTAGGTGCAAGAACATGCATTTAAATTACAGCCATTAAAGGAAAATGTATTTACAGGTACATTTTCTGTAAGACCTAAAGGGATTTGTATCTTTATGCAACTC
>JBBPBX010095600.1:0-13177 GCA_038048925.1 Garcialebias charrua | reverse complement strand
ATTGAACATGCAAGTTGGGTGAAGCGGCCATTTTGGCATTCACACATGCATTTTCTCAGGAAATGCAATCTAGTGTTACAATTACATCTGTTACTATCCTGATTCCGTACGTTTTTTGGCACGCTACTCCTCCTACAGTTTTTGTGCTATTTCAACAATTCATATATCAAAATGTTCAGCTCATTCAGGACATGATGGCTATGACTTTTGGTATTGGTGCAACTTTAGCTTTTTGAAATATTCAGCCTTTTCGGCCATTTTTTTCCCATTGAAAATGAATGGAGCTCAAATGAACTCAATGAGCTCATTTTACACCCTTGATATCTTTGGAACTCATTACAATATTTCACTACTCCTTTCACATTTTGGACCAACTCAGCTTCCTTCAGCTACCTTGTACATTTTTTAAAAAATATTTCAGCTACTTTCAGCTAATTTCAGCTGTTTTTTCAACTGCTTTGCACTCTTTTCAGCTTTATGCAGCTTACTTCAACATTTTTGTACTTCTACTGACTTATTTCTGCTAATTTCAGATCATTATGCTCCTTTCAGATAATTTTTGAAAGATTGGGATATTTTAGCTATTTTAGCTACTATTTAGCTGTTTTATGATAATTTCAGCTTTTTCAGCTATTTCAACAATTTTTTTTAATCAATCCAACTTTTTTCAGCCTAATTCAGCAAAACCATGCTCTACCAACTTCCTTCTGGTAATTTAAGATTGTTTCTGCTTGTTTTAGCTGTTGTTCAGCTGTTTTTGGCCAATTTCAGCTTTATTCAGATATTTTCAACTTTATTTTGCTTATTTCTACTTATTTCAGATTTTTTTCAATTTCAGATTGTTTCAGATACTTCATATTCTGCTGCTTTGTGCTTATTTCTGCTAGTTTCAGCTTCTTCTGCTATTTTAGCTACTATTAAGCTGTTTTTATGCTAATTTAGGCTTGTTTCAACACATTCCACATTATTTGAACTCATTTCAACTTTTTCCAGCCAAATTCTGCAAAAATGTACTCTCTCTACTAAGTTCTAAGACATTTAAGCTTCTTTCTGCTATTTCAGATAATATTCAGCTGTTTTTGCTATCTTAAGCTTTTTTCAGATAATTTCAACTTTATTTTGCTTATTTCTGCTTAGTTCAGATTTTTTCAGATTTCAGATAGTTTCAGATATTTTAGATTATTCAGATTATGCTGCTTTGTGCTTATTTCTGCTAGTTTCAGCTTCTTCTGCTATTTTAGCTACTATTAAGCTGTTTTTATGCTAATTTAGGCTTGTTTCAAGAAATTCCACATTATTTGAACTCATTTCAACTTTTTCCATCCTAATTCTGCAAAACTGCACTCTCTCTACTAATTTCTAACACAGTTAAGCTTATTTCTGCTATTTCAGATAATATTCAGCTGTTTTTGCTATCTTTAGCTTTTTTCAGATAATTTCAACTTTATTTTGCTTATTTCTGCTTAGTTCAGATTTTTTCAGATTTCAGATTGTTTCAGATATTTCAGATTATTCACAATTATGCTATTTCTAATTACTTCAGATAATTTAAGCTTATTTCTGCTATTTTAGATAGTATTCAGCTGTTTATGATATCTTAAGCTTTTTTTAGATAATTTCAACTTTTTTTGCTTATTTCAGATTATTTCAGATTTCAGATTGTTTAAGATGTTTCAGATTATTCCCAATTAAGCTCTTACTAATTCCTGCTGCTAATTTAAGCTTATTTCTGCTATTTTAGATAATATTCAGCTGTTTTTGACCAATTTCAGCTGATGGCTGCCAACGCTACTTTCAAATGGTTATAACTCGACCATCTTTATACATAGAGAGCTGAAATTTGGTGAGGTTGTAGCTGAGGACATTATCTATCATGTATAGAATCCAAAAAAAAATCCAAGATGGCCGACAATGCAAAAAAGTAAAAATACTATAAAATGGTCAATTTTAGTGATATTGAGCTGAAACTTGGTGTAGTGATAGCTGAGAATGTTTCCTATCAAATGCTATATCAAAATCAAAAATCCAAGATGGCCGCCAACGCTACTTTCAAATGGCTTTAACTCAGCCATCATTATACATAGAGAGTCGAAATTTGGTGAGGTAGTAGCTGAGGACATTATCTATCATGTACGGAATCCAAATCAAAAATCCAAGATGGCCGACAAAGTAAAACATTAAAAAACTGTAAAAATTCAAGATGGCCGCCAACGCTACATTCAAATGGCTTTAACTCAGCCATCTTTATTCATAGAGAGCTGAAATTTGGTGAGGTTGTAGCTAAGGGAATCCTCTATCATGTACGGAATCCAAATCAAAAATCCAAGATGGCAGACAAAGCAAAACATTAAAAATACTGTAAAATCCAAGATGGCCACCAACGCTACTTTCAAATGGCTTTAACTTAGCCATTATTATACATAGAGAGCCGAAATTTGGTGAGGTTGTAGCTGAGGGAATCCTCTATCATGTACGGAATCCAAATCAAAAATCCAAGATGGCCGACAAAGCAAAACATTAAAAATACTGTAAAATCCAAGATGGCCAACAACGCTACTTTCAAATGGCTTTAAATCAGCCATATTTATTCATAGAGAGCCGAAATTTGGTGAGGTTGTAGCTATGGACATTCTTTATCATGCATTAGGTGAAGCGGCCATTTTGATTGAATATGCAAATTAGGTGAAGTGGCCATTTTGGTTCAATATACAAGGCAGTTAATTGCCTTGCGAAGTAAGTCAATGCATGTATTGTTACCATTTTGGTTCTACAATTTAAGTAGACAAGTTAGCCATTTTGATTTAATAAGCACATTAGGTAAAGCGGCCATTTTGATTAAACATTCAAGTCATAACGGCCATTTTGGCATTCACACATGCATTTTCTCAGGAAATGCAATCTAGTGTTACAATTACATCTGTTACTATCCTGATTCCGTACGTTTTTTGGCACGCTACTCCTCCTACAGTTTTTGTGCTATTTCAACAATTCATATATCAAAATGTTCAGCTCATTCAGGACATGATGGCTATGACTTTTGGTATTGGTGCAACTTTAGCTTTTTGAAATATTCAGCCTTTTCGGCCATTTTTTTCCCATTGAAAATGAATGGAGCTCAAATGAACTCAATGAGCTCATTTTACATCCTTGATATCTTTGGAACTCATTACAATATTTCACTACTCCTTTCACATTTTGGACCAACTCAACTTCCTTCAGCTACCTTGTACATTTTTTAAAAATATTTCGGCTACTTTCAGCTAATTTCAACTGTTTCTACAACGACTTTGCAATCTTTTCAGCTTAATGCAGCTTACTTCAACATTGTTGTACTTATACTGACTTATGATCATTATGCTCCTTTCAGCAAATTTTTGAAAGATTAAGATATTTTTGCTATTTTAGCTACTATTTAGCTGTTTATGCAAATTTCAGCTTTTTCAGCTATTTCAACAATTTTTTTTAATCAATCCAACTTTTTTCAGCCTAATTCAGCAAAACCATGTTCTACCAACTTCCTTCTGGTAATTTAAGATATTTTCTGCTTGTTTTAGCTGTTGTTCAGCTGTTTTTGACCAATTTCAGCTGATGGCTGCCAATGTTACTTTCAAATGGCTTTAACTCAGCCATCTTTATTCATAGAGAGCTGAAATTTGGTGAGGTTGTAGCTATGGACCATCTCTAACATACATTAGGTGAAGCAGCCATTTTGATTGAACATGCAAATTAGGTGAGGCCGCCATTTTGGTTCAATATACAAGGCAGTTACTTGCCTTGCAAAGTAAGTCAATGCATGTATTGTTGCCATTTTGGTTCTACAATTAAAGTAGGTGAGGTAGCCATTTTGATTTAACAAGCATATTAGGTGAAGCGGCCGTTTTGATTGAACATGCAAAATAGGTGAAGCGGCCATTTTGGCATTCACACATGCATTTTCTCAGGAAATGCAATCTAGTTATTTATAGATGTTACTATCTTCATTCCGTACGTTTTTTGGCATGTAACTACTCGCACAGTTTTGGTGCCATTTCAACAATTCATATATCAAAATGTCCAGCTCGTTCAGGACAATCCGGCTATGACTTTTGGTAATGCTGCAACTTTAGCTTTTTGAATTATTTAGCCTTTTCGGCCATTTTTTTCCCATTGAAAATGAATGGAGCTAAAATGAAATGGCATGTTGGGGGCTTTATCATATCCTAAATCTCACCAAATTTGGCAGACTCATCACTCAGACATGGGGGAGTAAAAAATAAAAAAATAAAAAATAATAAAAATAATAAAAAAATAAAAAAAAATGGCGGCTGAGCAGAGTGGACGTTTGTAGTCGGGCTCCTGCCAGTACTCCTGCCAGTACCTCCATAAGGAGTATTTGGAGAGCTTGTACTCGCAGTTTTTAGCGCTGGATGTGCAGAGAGGAGCTCTGAAAAAGCTGCGGAACATGGACGGGAGCATGCGATCCAGAATTATGAATCTACAAGCCAACATGTCCGTGAGTTTTTGCCGAGAGTTAGCCAAGCGTAGCTACCGGGCTAATCAAAGCTAACCGAGCTGGGTCACCGTAACTGGGTGCCGGAGCTGCGGGCTTCGTTAACAAATAAACCGGAAGAATACACTGGTTGTTACGAAGAAACGCGGGCCGGCACGCTGGAGGTGCTTTGTTGCAGCGAAAGAAAACAACAAAGCTGGGAGTGGTGGCTTCAGACTACAAGCTAACGCTAGCCATGTGCTGCTGATAAAGGCTAATGCGGAAAAACACCACGGAGTTGGGACTGTTGCTACAGGCTGGCGTGAGAGCCGAAAGCCGTGAACGCCACCTCGGGCTTCGAGCTGAGCCGAGCGCAACGAGGGGGCCGTGAACGCAACCTGGGGCTTCGAGCTGATCCGAGAGCCACGAGTGGGCCGTGAACCGTGGACGCCACCTTCGAGCTGAGCCGTGCGCCGTGAGCCGTGGACGCCACCTGGGGCTTCGAGCTGAGCCGTGCGCCGTGAGCCGTGGACGCCACCTGGGGCTTCGAGCTGAGCCGTGCGCCGTGGGCGAGCCAGGGGATTGCTGCAGGCTGCTGAAACCGTGAGTTCTGAACTAACTGCTGATCTGAAGCAGAGCAACGATCGAGTTGCTG
The DNA here is from genome assembly GCA_038048925.1 of Garcialebias charrua. Classification (NCBI taxonomy): domain Eukaryota; kingdom Metazoa; phylum Chordata; class Actinopteri; order Cyprinodontiformes; family Rivulidae; genus Garcialebias; species Garcialebias charrua. The sequence continues at coordinate 8,054 of JBBPBX010095600.1, read as the reverse complement.
TAGGACGGGAAGCAAGCTGATTACTGTTGGACATGAGCAGAGCAGCGAGCGAGTTGCTGCGGATGGGAGCAGAGCAGTGAACGAGTTGCTGTGGAACAGTGATTTTCTGTATCCAGATCAGAAGAAGCAGGCGTGATGAGTCCTAGTAAAAAAAATAAATCGGAGCAGCAGAAACAGGAGTCGGCGAGTAAAAAATCGGTGGATAAAAATTTGGAGTTAATGGAGGAATTGAAAAATGCAGTAAACGTTCTCACTGCGGAAGTTGCAAGTTTGAGAGCCGATCAAGCCGTTCTCACTGCGGAAGTTACAAGTTTGAGAGCCGATCAAAAAAACTTTAATCAACTGGTTGAGGAGATGAAACTAATGAAAGCTCAGGAGGTCATCAGAGAAGAACGATTAGCTCAATTGGAACAAAAGTGTGAGGACATGGAACAATACATAAGAGGCGAAAACATGGTCATTTCTGGACTCGAACTTAAACGCTGGTCATCGGCTGATGTAGTTAAAGGCGTTAACACGAATGAAGGAGGACGACCAGAACAACTGCAGTCTCTGGAGAATCAGGTAGTCACTTTCTTAAGTGACAAAGGCATTGACATTAAACGTGATGACATTTCCACCTGTTACACACTGCCCAATAGAGTTAACAAAAATAAACCATCAGTAGTCGTGAGATTCATTGGAAGGAATCAAAGAAACAGGGTAATGATGCAGTCAAAGAAACTCGCAAAAACTATGGTCTTCATGAATGAACACCTAACTAAAAAAAACGCAAACATTGCACATGCAGCAAGGGTGTTGAAAAATAATGGAAAAATAAAAAAAACTTGGACAAGAAACGGAAACATCTGGATCAAAGTAGATGAAAATTCTCAAGCTAAAATAATAAAAGATCTGAAAGACTTAGAAACATTTGGATGAGCTCAAAAATGACAAATCACCAATCACTATCACATGTTCATACACAAAATTAACAGAAATGAACAAACAAACAAATAGATTAAAACATGACAGCAACAAACGAAGACTCAGAATTCAAAATATATAATGTTGAAGATATGGTTGATGCAAACTTTTATCCTGCTATAAAAGACTGTGAATACTATAATGAAGAAAAGTTTAATAACATCAATATAACAAATGGAGATCTCTCTATTATTCACATCAATAGTAGAAGTATAAATGCAAATATATCCAAAATAACAGAATATTTAAAACAGTTAAACAGAACTTTTACATTAATAGCACTGTCAGAGACATGGCTTAATGATGAAAACAAAAATAATGTTCACATCGAAGGATATGAATTATATCATTTAAACAGAAACAATAAAAAAGGCGGTGGAGTAGCTCTATTTGTCAAAAATGAAATAAAGTGTAGAATAATTAAAGAAATGTCAATAATTGTTGACAATCTTATGGAAATAATAACAATAGAAATATTAAACGAAAATGCTAAAAACATATCCATAAGTTGTGTATATCGATCACCAGGATCAAATATAGAAATATTCACCGATAAAATCATACAACTACTGGAAAAGAGTTTAAATAAAAAAGTTTTCTTGTGCGGAGACTTTAATATCGACCTGGGAAATAAAACGGATTCAAATAACATCAGCACATTTCTAAATTCAATGTATAGTTTAAATCTTTATCCGTTAATATCAAAACCAACAAGAATTACAACTCATAGTGCTACGATAATTGACAACATTTTCACAAATATAACAAATGGGGATATGACAGGTGGTATCTTAACAACTGATTTAAGTGATCATTTACCAGTTTTCACTATCTACAGAAATGATCAAAACATTACAAAAGAAGTTACAATTAAGAAAAAAATAATAAACACATCAAAAAAAGCTATGGATCAATTAAAAGATGATTTACAGAAGCAAAACTGGAAGGACGTGTATATTGATGATGTTAACAGATCATATGATGAATTTATGAACATTTTAGAAGCTCTGTATGAAAAGAATTGTGTGCAAAGAAATCGTAGAAAAAGAAATATTGTTGACCAACCTTGGATGACTAAAGGGTTGAGAAATGCTTGTAAAAAAAAAAATAACTTGTATTTATGTTTCTTAAAAACGAGAACACAACAAGCTGAAGAAAAATATAAAAAATATAAAAATAAATTGGTAATGATTATAAGAAGATGCAAGAAAGAATACTATAGTGATTTATTAAACAAGAGCAATGGTGACACTAAAACAACATGGCGAGTAATAAATGATGTTCTAAAAAGTCATAAAGCAAAAACAAACATTGCAAAATATTTTGTGAAAGATGACAAAGAAATACATGATGAGAATAATATCGTAAATGAATTTAATCAATATTTTGTAAATATTGGATCAAGCCTTGCAGCTAAAATACCAAAAGTAGATAATAAGGTGTGTCATTCAATTAAAAGTTGCACAAACAGTATTTTTCTTAGTGGAACTAACAAAGAGGAAATTATGAAAATGGTAAAAAATCTCTCAGACAAGAGATCAAAAGACTGGGTGGACATGGATATGATGTTCGTAAAGGAAATAATAAGTTATGTTATTGAACCGTTTACATATATATGCAATTTATCTTTTTCAACAGGAATATTTCCAGATAACATGAAAGTAGCAAAGGTAATTCCTCTTTTTAAAAATGGTGATAAATGTGTATTCAATAATTATAGGCCAATATCCTTATTACCACAGTTCTCAAAGATTCTAGAAAAACTATTTGTGTCCAGATTGGATCAATTTATTGATAAACAAAACATTTTAAGTAGCAGTCAATATGGGTTTAGAGAAAAAAACTCTACGTCAATGGCTCTCATGGATTTAATGGAACAAATAACTAATGCTGTCGATCATAAACAGTACTGTGTTAGTGTTTTTGTTGATCTAAAAAAAGCATTTGATACCATTGACCACACCATTCTCCTTGAAAAACTAAATAAATATGGTATTAGAGGACCAGCATTACAGTGGGTATCTAGCTATTTGAAGGACAGGAAACAGTTCGTGCAAATTAATGATGTTAAATCTGACCTCCGTGATATCACTTGTGGAGTTCCTCAGGGTTCTGTGCTTGGACCAAAGTTGTTTATTTTATATGTGAATGACTTGGTAAATGTGTCAGCACTACTTAAATGTGTTCTTTTTGCCGATGACACCACTTTTTTCAGTTCGGGTAATGACATAAAACAGATTTTGGATATGATGAAAACAGAATTTATAAAAATACAAACTTGGTTTAAATTAAACAAATTATCTTTGAATTTAGATAAAACTAACTACATGATTTTCAGTAACAAAAAGGGAATTGTTGATGACGATCCATTTGAAATTGAAGATGTTGTGATCTGTAAAGTGAGTGAAGTGAAGTTTCTGGGTGTTATCATTGATGACAAACTGACATGGAAACATCATGTAAATTCTATTTAAAAAAAACTAGCTAGAGCAATTGCAGTACTGTATAAAGTCAGGGATTTTTTAATTGATAAAGCTTTACATATGTTGTATAACACAATCATTGCTCCACATTTAATCTATTGTATTGAGGTTTGGGGAAAAGCATGCAAAACTATTACAAAGCCTGTTTTTATTTTACAAAAGAGAGCTGTAAGAGTAATCACCAGAAAACATTTCACTCACCCTTCAAACACCTTGTTTATTCAACTAAACTTATTGAAATTCCAGGAATTGGTAGAATATAGTATTTTATCAATTATGTATAGGGCTCATAATAACACATTACCTTTAAATATCCAAAGAAATTTTATAAAAAGACAAAGTTATTACAATCTCAAAGGGACAGAGATATTCATCAAACCACAATTCAGAACCAGCTTAAAAGGACGGTCTACCTCAATTCAGGGAATTCGATTGTGGAATGCTCTGGAGAGTGATGTTAAAAATGAAAAATCAATGTATACATTTAAGAAAAAGGTCAAAAAGGACTTGCTCAAAAACTATATATGATGTAATCTTGCGTGTTTGTGTATTACAATTATGTTGTACTTATGATGTACGGTACGTTTGTGTATTACAGTTAGAAAAATTAAGTAGAGTTATTCATTTTATGAAGCAGTTTGTGTATTACAGTTAGAAAAATTAAGTAGAATTATTCATTTTTGTGATGAATTTGTGTATTACAATTAGGAAAATTAAGTAGAATTATTCATTTTGTGAACATCTTGATGTTGTGCCATCTTTTAGTTTGTGTATTTCAATTAGAAAAATTAAGTAGAATTAAGTAGAATTATTCATTTTATGATCTAGTTTGTGTATTACAGTTAGGAAAATTAATAAAAAAAAAAAAAAAATAGGAAAATTAAATAAAATTATAAAAAAATAAAATAAAATAAAAAAATAAATAAAAAAATTAGAATTAGAAAATTAATTAGAATTATGGGTGATGTAGTTTGTGTATTACAGTTAGAAATATTAAGTAGAATTATTCATTTTGTGATCTACAGTAGTTTATGTATTTCAGTTAGGAAAATTAAGTAGAATTATTCATTTTGTGATGTAGTTTGTGTATTACAGTTAGGAAAATAGGTAGAACTATTCATTCTGTGATGTTGCTTGAAAGTTATCATTGGTTGAACAAACTGTGAAATAGGGGCAGATATAATAAGATTTCATCTTCTTTCTGCTCCCTTCATTTTATCCTACTTGTAATCTTGTATCTGATGAAACTGTCTTGTATTGTTCTTTTAAAATGAATGAATAAACATCAAATCAAATCAAAAATCTAATGTCTATTTGCATTTCTGACTGATATGCCTCTAAACTTTTAGATGGCTGTTTGTGGAAAAAAGCCTTCAGCTGACTGTTTATTCAAAAAGTGTCAACTGGTGAGTTTGTTTTTGGAGCTAGCATGCTAATGCTAGCCTTTATGTAATGCTTTTATTATTACATTACCATTCCTGATTGATATCCTATCCACTTTTAGGTGGCTCTGTTTGTGATAAAAGCCTTCAGCTGACTGTTTATTCTAAAAGTGGCAACTGGTGAGTTGTTTGTTTGTGGAGTTAGGTTGCTAGTGCATGTTATTGTACAGTATTGGACTCTGATGGCTACATTTATTTTAATTTGCTTATAAACAATGATCAAACATTAATAATTTTATATACTAAATGTCACTGGTTGTGTTTTACTGGACTCTGATGGCTACATTTGTTTTAATTTGCCTATAAAAAATGATCAAACAATAATTTTATATACTTATACTGTTTTACTATTTCTTAACACTGTATTGATCTGGAGAATGAAAACAAAGCCTCTTGCAAGTAGAAATGCAGAAATGTTTTAATCTCACTTATTTTCTTTTCTGTAATTTATATACATTTATTTACATATATTTTTGTTTGCTCTTTTTTGTTTTAGTGAGTCAAATTGGTTCTTCTCATCCTGAGCATTTAATTGTTCTGTTGACCTTGTATTTATCTGCATTTGATAAAAATAAAAAAAACTAGTGGAACTTAGGAATTTTTTTTTCATTTAGGAGAAATAGCCCCCCCTGGTGGACATTTCCGGAGCCCCACTGATTTGAGTATTACATCAAGTTCCTTTGTATTCAAAGTTGAACATCTAACTGCGACAAAAAAAAAAGAAGGTAATAATTTTTCCTGTTCTATTATTCCATATGCCTTAGTACTCATTTCTGAAAGCAGCCTTCTAAATTGCACAAAGAAAATAAAAGTAAAAGTGATTAGGTTTTGTTTCTAAGTGCTTCATTTATTCAACAAACAGGACAGATTACCATCCATAATGGCAACCTATGGCCCAATGACCACAACAACAAATTTCCTTTTTGTGAAAGCTCTCTGCCAAAAGTGTTTCCCCAAAGAGCTGATTGTCCTTTCACCACTTCCTTCTGTGACAGGCTTAGTAAGCTGTGGTTTGTGCTTTGAGATTGTTTGCATGATTCACCTAAACAAGCAGACTCTTGTGTAGGTACTTTTCCTGCGTGTTCACAGGGACACTGCAAACATTTCTGTCAGCAATGTTTAGAAATGTTTTGCCGTTTTTATACACTTTTTAGCAATGGGATATCTTGCTTTAAAAAAAAATCCCCCATCTCTCCTGCAGTTGATAATTTCATTTATCTCATAGTGCAGGATTACAACACAACAAATCCATTTTGAATCAGAATTAATTCATCTCTAAAATACAAAGTAATTTAGACATAAACTATTATGAGGAAAACCAATTTTAAATATTACTTTTGTCATGCAAATGGAGAGATAAAATCTAATTTCTTACCAAATATACAAGCCCAAAACCAGAAAAGTTGGCACGTTGTGGAAATCGCAAATAAAAACAGAATACAATGACTTGCAAATCTTTTTCAACCTATATTCAATTGAACACACTGCAAAGACCACATACTTAACGTTCGAACTGGTAAACTTTGTTATTTTTTGCAATTATTAGCTCATTTGGAATTTGATGCCTGCAACATGTTTCAAAAAAGCTGGCACAAGTGACAAAGAAGACAGAGAAATTTGAGGAATGCTCATCAAACACTTATTTGGAATATCCCACAGGTGAACATGCAAATTGGGAACAGGTGGGTGCCATGATTGGGTATAAAAGCAGCTTCCTTGACATGCTCAGTCATCCACATAGAAGGATGGGGCGAGGGTCACCACTCTGTGAACAAATGCGTGGGCAAATTGTCGAACAGTTCAAGAACAACTTTTCTCAACGAGCTATTGCAAGGAATTTAGGAATTTCACCATCTACGGTCCGTAATATCATCAAAAGGTTCAGAGAATCTGGAGAAATCACTACACGTAAGGGGCAAGGCCGAAAACCAACATTGAATGCCCGTGACCTTCGATCCCTCAGGCGGTACTGCATCAAAAACCGACATCAGTGTGTAAAAGATATCACCACATGGGCTCAGGAATACTTCAGAAAACCACTGTCAGTAACTACAGTTCGTCGCTACATCTGTAAGTGCAAGTTAAAGCTCTACTATGCAAAGCAAAAGCCATTCATCAACAAGATCCAGAAACGCCGCCGGCTTTGCTGGGCCCGAGCTCATCTGAGATGGACTGATGCAAAGTGGAAAAGTGTTCTGTGGTCTGATGAGTCCACATTTCAAATTGTCTTTGGAAACTGTGGACGTCGTGTCTTACGGACCAAAGAGGAAAAGAACCATCAGGACTGTTATAGGCGCAAAGTTCAAAAGCCAGCATCTGTGATGGTATGGGGGTGCATTAGTGCCCAAGGCATGGGTAACTTACACATCTGTGAAGGCACCATTAATGCTGAAAGGTACATACAGGTTTTGGAGCAACATATGCTGCCATCCAAGCGACGTCTTTTTCATGGACGCCCCAGCTTATTTCAGCAAGACAATGCCAAGCCACATTCTGCACGTGTTACAACAGCGTGGCTTCGTAGCAAAAGAGTGCGGGTCCTCCCCTGGCCTGCCTGCAGTCCAGACCTGTCCCCCATTGAAAATGTGTGGCGCATTATGAAACGTAAAATACGACAACGGAGACCCCGGACTGTTGAACAACTTAAGCTGTACATCAAGCAAGAATGGGGAAGAATTCCACCTGAAAAGCTTCAAAAATTGGTCTCCTCAGTTCCCAAACGTTTACTGAGTGTTGTTAAAAGGAAAGGCGATGTAACACAGTGGTAAATATGTCCCTGTGCCAACTTTTTTGCAATGTGTTGCTGCCATTGAATTCTAAGTTAATGGTTATTTGCAAAACAAAATAAAGTTTCTCCGTTCGAACATTAAATATATTGTCTTTGCATTCTATTCAGTTGAATATGGGTTGAAAAAGATTTGCAAGTCATTGTATTCTGTTTTTATTTGCGATTTGCACAACGTGCCAACTTTTCTGGTTTTGGGCTTGTACATGTATATGTCAGTTTTGTGGGTCATGATTTATTACAACAGAAAACAGAACCAAATGTTCCATCCAGGGGCAATTCTAGAATCTGACCTTTAGGGGTGCTTAGCCCCCAGTTCTTTCATTGGCTCTTGGCTTGAACAATATGGTGGCCATTGGCATCAGAAGAATTCATATT
>JBBPBX010095599.1:0-13177 GCA_038048925.1 Garcialebias charrua | reverse complement strand
TCACAAACCGCAGCCACAACCCACACCAAACCTGAGTCCAGCCCCTCACCTGATTCCTGATTTCATCTCATCTTTTGTTTAAATGTTCTTAATTTCATGTGTACAGCACTTTGTTGCAGCTGTGGTTGTTTTAAATGGCTTTATAAATAAAGTATAATTGTTATTTTTACGTTTCAGTTCAATTTTTAGCGATCGCTCCCAACGCGCAGCCGGCAGAAATAAAACGAGCAGACCGCCGGCGAAGGGACCATCTGCGTGCGGGAACTGCTGGAAGCTGCTGGCTTTTGAGGTCCGTGGGGTCCGGTCAGAGGTTGCCTCATACGGATAAATTAACTGGAGACACTCGGTGAACTTTGTGTGTGTGTGGACTGAAGCAGCGATCGCTCCCAAAAGCGCCGCATGCAACGAGCGGTTAACTGGCGGTGTGCCGGAGGAGGAAGAGCTATCATTAGCCTCGGAGGTGGGCTAATGCTAAAAGGAGCAGCAAATGGCGGCGCGCGCAGAGGGCTTTCGGTAAGTTATCTTAAGCTAGCACTAACAGGAAGTCAAATGAGTAATTAAAAAAGAGCTAATTTTAAAACAACAACATATTCGAGATACTGGCTCTGCTTCCTCAGTGGAAGACATGCCAGTAGGATTGAGGAGGTCTTCGAACTACTCCACCCACCGACTCACAACATCCCGAGTTGAGGTCAACAGCACGCCATCCCTACCATAAATGGTGTTGGTCGTGTACCGCTTCCCCCCTGAGACGCCGGATGGTGGACCAGAATCGCCTCGAAGCCATACGGAAGTCATTCTCCATGGCCTCTCCGAACTCCTCCCACGCCCGAGTTTTTGCCTCAGCAACAACCCGAGCCGCATGCCGCTTGGACTGTCGGCACCTATCTGCTGCTTCCGGGGTCCCACAGGCCAAAAAGGCCCAATAGGACTCCTTCTTCAGCCTGACAGCATCCCTCACCGCCGGTGTCCACCACCGGGTTTGAGGGTTGCCACCACGACAGGCACCAACAACCTTGAGAACTCATAAGACCATTGTTGTCAATATTGTTGCCAATATTTTGCGCATGCTTTTGTATCCACTCATCTAATTGCGTCCATGTTGATGTAATAATTGTTAATCATGTGTGTTTGGTGGGAATAATAATTATTTTCACATCATGAACAGTTTCTCAGAATCACCTGTAAGTGTCGCCAATGGAACCAAAACCACAGAAACGTGCGTACGCCAGCCTTGGAGTTGCCGTGGGGCTGCGTACATTTCCACGTTCAATTCTGTTTTGATACATACGGAGTTTTGCGTGGAAAATGGCGTACGCAAGGTATTTGTGCGTACGCACCGTTGATACATGAGGCCCCTGGACTTTATGTTTACACCTTGAAATGCAAATGTGCACCTTTTCCTTTTCAATTTTTAAAACTTGGAAGGGATTCATTTTAAATGCTGCTGTTTTGTAAACGGTTTTTGAGCTGCACCTTAATTTTATATAAAAATATTGAAGTTCTCAAGACCTTGTTTTATGACTTTGTAAACATATCTTTCAGAATACTTTAAAAAATAATTTTTAGCATATAAATAGTATTGTGCAAGTATTGTTAAGCAAACTTACAAGTGTAACCTAACAATTACAATGACAACACGGTATTAGTTTTAGAAATTCAAAAATTTAACTTAAATGATAAAATAAACTGTAAACTAGAAGTAAATAGCAAGTGCATTGGGAGCATATGAAAAAGTGTACTAGTTGTATACTTTAAGTATACTTCAATAAACTAAAATATGAACTTGAAGTACACTATAAGTACATTGGAAGTCTAATTAAAAGTGTACTACTAGTATACTTTAAGTATACTTCAATAAACTAAAATATGAACTTGAAGTACACTATAAGTACATTGGAAGTCTAATAAAAAGTGTACTACTAGTATACTTTAAGTATACTTCAATAAACTAAAATATGAACTTGAAGTACACTATAAGTACATTGGAAGTCTAATAAAAAGTGTACTACTAGTATACTTTAAGTATACTACAATAAACTTAAGATAGGCCAATTTAGTTGCAAAAAAGTATATTGTAAGTAAACTGTGAGTATACTTAAAAGTACACTTAGAGACATATACTTTATATACTTAAGTATACTTAACAACATATACTTAAAGTATACTTCTTTTTGGTAAGGGTATGGACAGTTCTCTTTATTTAGGGACAAGCCCTATTTGTCACTGGGACAATTTTACTTTTTAATGAAGAGGCCCATTTTTATCAGTGGCAAATCTTATATTTTTATTTTTAAAAAGGCCTCTTTTTTCACTGACACATTCCAGTTTTTATTTTCAATTTAGAATTATTTCATTATACAGATATGTGCAAAGGCTCTGTTGATGTTATTCACTGTTTACAGAAAGATTTAATGCCTGTGTCTAAATAAAAAATCTGTTCAAAGTGCAATCTAATCTACTCTTAGTAGAAAATGTTTTATCATCAGGTGTAATGAAAAACATGAACTCAAGCTACCTTTAATTTTTTAAGTATAGTGTTGTGTGAGATTCATTTTAAATTGTGAAAAGTGAGCTTCACTTATAGTCAGTGTTGTATAAAGTATCTCAAAGTGTTACTTGTGTAAAAGTTCAACTATCTAACTTTTACCAAAGTAAATTTTACTTTAAGAGTATTACTTGACTTAAAGTCATAAAGTACCGTACATTTACTGTACTTAAGTAACAAAAGTAAATTTCTCATATAAAGTATACTTAAGTATTAAAAGTAAAATATTGAGTAAAAGTGAGCTATTACAATTTCCAAAATAAAATTTGGGAGGGGACTTCTTCCAAAAACACTTTTCTAAAGTCCACAATGACTATAATGGTATATTAAAATGTTAATGTTTATGCACTGATCTACCTGTTTCTGCTATATATACTGGTATATCTCTGCCACGTTCATCTTCATACTAGACTACGTACATTCGACATGTCCTCCTCTAGTGTGATGTGATTTTTGTCATGTTCAGGTGTGATGGATCTTACAAACCAATAGAAAGGTAGAATGATATATATTTATGCTTCTCATCCAATTACAATTATATTCACTCTATCCAGGCGGTGTAATTGATCTGTATATATTTGAGAAAAAAAACGATTCTGTTTATAACTTTTATGGACAGAATTTCTAGGCGCAGCCAAGGTGTTCAGAGGATCCGTTTTGGTGGCCTTAGAATCGCTTCTCTGTTTTTTGCAGATGATGTGGTCCTATTGGCTTCATCAGCTCGTGATCTACAGCTTTCGCTGGAGCGGTTTGCAGCTGAATGTGATGCGGCCGGGATGAGGATCAGTTCCTCCAAATCCGAGGCCATGGTCTTGAGCCGGAAAAGGGTAGCGTGCCCTCTCCGGGTCGGGGAGGAGGTCCTTACCCAAGTGGAGGAGTTTAAGTATCTCGGGATCTTGTTCACGAATGAGGGAAAACTGGAGCGTGAGATCGATAGGCGGATAGGTGCAGCGTCCGCAGTGAAGCGGGCGCTGTACCGGTCTGTCGTGGTGAAGAGAGAGCTGAGTCAAAAGGCAAAGCTCTCAATTTACCGATCGATCTACGTTCCCACCCTCATCTATGGTCATGAGCTTTGGGTTATGACCGAAAGAACAAGATCTCGGATACAAGCGGCTGAAATGAGTTTTCTCCGCAGGGTGGCTGGACTCTCCCTTAGAGATAGGGTGAGAAGCTCGGTCATCCGGGAGGGACTCGGAGTAGAGCCGCTGCTTCTCCACATCGAGAGGAGCCAGTTGAGGTGGCTCGGGCATCTGGTTAGGATGCCTCCTGGACGCCTCCCTGGTGAGGTGTTCCGGGCATGTCCCACCGGGAGGAGACCCAGAGGAAGACCCAGGATACGCTGGAGGGACTATGTTTCTCGGCTGGCCTGGGAACGCCTTGGGATTCCCCCAGAGGAGCTGCTCCAAGTGGCTGGGGAGAGGGAAGTCTGGGCCTCCCTACTTAGGCTGCTACCCCCGCGACCCGACCCCGGATAAGCGGAAGAAAATGGATGGATGGATGGATATTTGAGAAAAAATAAATGGTTGAACAAGCCAAAAAAAAGCTAACCTGAAGCTTTAAAAGATAAAATGGCCCTTTAAATTGTTAAAAAATAATCTAAAGGAGTGCTGTAGGGAAGCTAAAATTTGTTTAACAAATGTTAAATTGGTTACCAGTTACTTGAAAAATAAAGAAAACATTTAAAATAGCTAAACAAACGAAGTAATTATAACTCACTCAAAGAAAGTACATGTTTAAAATGGTGTACATAAGTTTAAAATGCTTAAACAAATAGTTTAACTGGCCAAAAACAGAAACTACAAAAGGCTAAATGACCCTTTAAAGTGTTCCATAGGTTTTAAAAGAGATGTAAGCAACCAAAAATAGTTTAACAAATGTTAAATTGGTTAACAATTGGTTAAAAAAATGCAGAAAACATGTTAAAATAGCTAATGTGAAAATAAACCAAACCTAACAAAACTAAAACTGATCTTTAAAGTAGTAGAACAGAAGGTTAGAGCATAATAGGCATTCACACACTAAACGGTCCCCACTTGGCTGGTTAAATACCTTTTTTCACACACCTATCGGTCCTCAATTTGATGGTCAAAATCTTTTTTCAAAATGTTGCTGTTCTGCAATGTCTGAGGGAGTGTTTAGTGGGTGGGTGACATCTAGTGTCCAAAATTGCTCTCACACTCTTTCTAAGTCATTCAGAACTAGTGGTCCTCACTCTGCTGGTGTTTTTACTTGGTCCTCACTATGTGGGGAGTACAAGAATGTGTGTGTGTGTGTGTGTGTGTGTGTGTGTGTGTGTGTGTGTGTGTGTGTGTGTGTGTGTGTGTGTGTGTGTGTGTGTGTGTGTGTGTGTGTTTGTGTGCTAACTGCCAGCTGCAGACTGGAAGGCACAAAAATCACTGTTGGGCTGCTTTGTTGCTGACTCTCTATATGTAGTGATCAGGTGAGTTTAATACAAATTATGTACTACTTATGTGAAATACTGATTAGGTAAGTTTAATAAAACGCTGCTGTGAGACCCATAACACATGATTGCTTAAACATTTGTGATAAACAGTTGTGAATACCTTGATTTGATTATAGAATACATAGGGTTAGCATACAGAATGGTATGGATAACTCTTCAGTTCCCAGATCCACTATTAAACATTCTTAAGAGGAAATCTTATGGTGACAAGCATGCTCACACAGGTGTTTAGATACAGGTGTTTATCAGATACACACTCATTTGGGTTGTGGTGGCTACTAAATACAAAGTACATCTTGTATCACCATGTCAATCAATCAATCAATTTATTCACTCGATTAAAAAAATCATCAGTTTACAAACACATTCTCTGACAACATTTACACGAGGGAAGAGGGAGCAGGAAGAAGAAAATCTTGTATAGACCTGCCCCTTTCTCAATAATTATAAAAATGTCATGGCCGTATATATTAAATTAACAAAACAAGTGTCACGGTGTGGTGCGGTGTGTGATTGAGTCCCGTGGTGCAGACAGGCAGACTTCCGAGGCAAGAGTAAAATCAAAATACTTTAATAAGTGGAAACAAAACAACTGACGTGGCAGTTACAAAACAATACGGACGCTCTAACTGAGGCTGGAATACTAACATTAAACATGTAGACAAGATGTACTCACAGACCAGGAGCTGGGGAACGACACACCAGGGTAACAGGGACAATGACCCGACAATGAGACACACATGAACCCTGACTAATATACACAACCTAATTAATGCTGAACACAAACACCTGTGACGCTGAGCAGACAGACCAACAGAGGAACAGACACAGGATGTAAGGAGGGGATGGAGCCAATCCTTACAGTACCCCCCCCTCAAAGACGCCCCCCGGCGTCCCCAAAAAACACCCCAAAAACACAGGGCGGGCAGAGGGAGGAACCGTAAGGACGGCGGGCACGAGAAAACACAAGGACAGGGGACAAAACACAAGGACAGCAAACCAAAAACCGACAGGAACAAGGCCTGGGACAAAAGCTAAACACAAAAACAAAACTAGAACACTAACGAGCGCCCAAACAACGAGGCCAAGGCGTCAACCTCGGGTAAGGACCCCTCAGGTGGACGACCGGGAGACCGTCCATCACGCAGGACCCCATCCGGCGGACGACCATGAGGCAGACCATTCCGCAGAGACACCTCAGGTGGGCGACCCGGGGGCCGTCCATCGAGCAGGAACTTCCATTGATGACGAGGCCTCAGGACCGATGAAGATGAGGGTGGGACCCTCCAGGGCCCACCCAGAACAGGAGCCCCCTTATGCGGCGCAGCGGCGCCAAGCGTAGAGACGTCTCCGGGCGTTGAGACGTCAGACGTAGAGACGTCTCTGGGCGTTGAGACGTCAGGCGTGGACACCTCGAGCGTTGACACCTCGAGCGTTGACACCTTGTGGGAGGAGTCCTCCAGGACCCACCCGGAGCAAGAAACGTGAGGGGCTCCCTCCTGAGACCCCTCTGGACAGCAGTAGACGTGAGGGGGTCCCTCCAGGGACCCCTCGAGACTGGATACGTGAGGAGGTCCCTCCCGGGACCCCTCGAGACTGGATACGCGAGGGCGTCCCTCCTGGGACCCCTCTGGACGGCAGTGGATATGGGTGGCACCCTCCAAGGCCCACCCAGAGCAAGAAACGTGAGGGGCTCTCTCCTGAGACCCCCCTGGACAGGAAACGTGAGGGGCTCTCTCCTGAGACCCCTCTGGACAGGAAACGTGAGGGGCTCTCTCCTGAGACCCCTCTGGACAGGAAACGTGAGGGGCTCTCTCCTGAGACCCCTCTGGACAGGAAACGTGAGGGGCTCTCTCCTGAGACCCCTCTGGACAGGAAACGTGAGGGGCTCTCTCCTGAGACCCCTCTGGACAGGAAACGTGAGGCTCCATCCACGTGGAGGCGTCTGCGACGAGTGGACCCTCCATCCACGTGGAGGCGTCTGCGACGAGTGGACCCTCCATCCACGTGGAGGCGTCTGCGACGAGTGGACCCTCCATCCACGTGGAGGCGTCTGCGACGAGTGGACCCTCCATCCACGTGGAGGCGTCAGCGATGAGTGGTGGACCCTCCATCCACGTGGAGGCGTCAGCGGTGAGTGGTGGACCCTCCATCGACGTGGAGGCGTCAGCGATGCGTGGTGGACCCTCCGTAGAGGCGGAGGCGTCCCCCGCGTCGGGACCCTCTGGAGACGGCGAGGGACCCTCTGGAGACGGCGAGGGACCCTCTGGAGACGGCGAGGGACCCTCTGGAGATGGCGAGGGACCCTCTGGAGATGGCGTAGATGCAACGCCCTCAGTTGGTGATGTAGTGCCCTCTGTAGGCGCGCCCTCTGTAGGCGATGCAGGAGCAGGACCTGTAAGTGCTGGTGATGTGGCGTCCCCTGGTGCCATCAGTAGGACAGCACCCCCTGTAGGTGCTTCAGGTAGGACAGCACCCCCTGTAGGTGCTTCAGGCAGAACAGCACCCCCTGGTGCTTCAGGCAGAACAGCACCCCCTGTAGGTGCTTCAGGCAGAACAGCACCCCCTGTAGGTGCTTCAGGCAGAACAGCACCCCCTGTAGGTGCTTCAGGCAGAACAGCACCCCCTGTAGGTGCTTCAGGCAGAACAGCACCCCCTGTAGGTGCTTCAGGCAGGACAGCACCCCCTGTAGGTGCTTCAGGCAGGACAGCACCCTCTGTAGGTGCCACAGGCAGGACAGTGTCAGCGCCCTCCATCTTGGCTTTAGCCTCATCCTGCAGTGTTCTAGCCAAAGACAAAATCTGGAGGAAACCTGAGTCAATCACAGAAGGACTGTTAATAATAATGTCATCAATAATAGAGTAAGTCTTGTATTTGTAATGGAGGTCCGGGTTATTGATAGCAGCATTAAATAGTCTTTTTATCTGCTGGAAAATGTGATTGGCCTCCTCAGATCTCTGTCCCACAGCGACCCCTGTGGTCGAGGTGGGATCTGTACACCCTTCAGTGTGTCCTGCAGGCTCTTCCTGTGTGAGTCCTGCAGGAGTAGCGACCCCTGTGGTCGAAGTGTGAACAGGCTGCTCCCTTTGTGAAGGAGTCCTGTGAGACTGCTTTCCTTCAGCTGTGTCAGCAGTGTGGCGTGCCGTGACTCCTGCAGACATGGTGTGAGGGAACACATACCCCCCCTCCAAAGAACGTCTCCCCCGAGACGTCACAGTGCATGGACGTGGGTACCCCTCCCCCTTTGAAACGCCCGCCGGCTCTACAGACAGCGTGGGAGAATTACGGGGGAGAGCAGGCTGAAAACCGGAAGTGCGCGGCTTCGCCGGTCGCCGCCTTCTCCTGCGGCCTCGTGTCTCCGGAGCTGGAAACGGCAGGAGTCCTCCCGGGTCCGAATCTGACCCGTCGTCGGACACATCCCACAGCGAGATGGCTCGTGCAGGAGCGTAGGAAGTGAACTGGTCGGAGCAGCCGCCCCGACGCTTCCCCTCTCGCTCCGCCACCAACATTGGTGATGGAAGCTGCTCTGGCTCGGACCTGTTGCTGCTCCAAGCGGGCTCGGTTCGAAACCCGCCAACTCTGATGGCTGCAGCCTCCCTCCGAGCAGACATCTTCAGCCTCTAGGTGAGTCTATGTTACCTGTCCGCGGGACTCAAAATGGTCGGGTCATTCTGTCACGGTGTGGTGCGGTGTGTGATTGAGTCCCGTGGTGCAGACAGGCAGACTTCCGAGGCAAGAGTAAAATCAAAATACTTTAATAAGTGGAAACAAAACAACTGACGTGGCAGTTACAAAACAATACGGACGCTCTAACTGAGGCTGGAATACTAACATTAAACATGTAGACAAGATGTACTCACAGACCAGGAGCTGGGGAACGACACACCAGTGTAACAGGGACAATGACCCGACAATGAGACACACATGAACCCTGACTAATATACACAACCTAATTAATGCTGAACACAAACACCTGTGACGCTGAGCAGACAGACCAACAGAGGAACAGACACAGGATGTAAGGAGGGGATGGAGCCAATCCTTACAACAAGTTGCAAACAATATCCAAACAATAACATGCATAACAATATACCACTGTTCCCATTAACAACTCAAAAGTGTATGAGTTAATCGTTCTTTTTTTACAAAGTGTTTTGAATTGGTTTATTGTAGAGCAATTTTTAAACTCATCATCCAAACTGTTCCATAGTTTTACTCCATGCACCGAAATGCACATTTGTTTTAAAGTAGTATGCAGTTTTACTTTTGAAATCATACTTCCTTCTGTTAGTTCTATCCAGAGCCATATATATAGAGAGTTCCGACACGCGTTGATCTCGCCGACAGGCGGTCAATCGTTCCAAACAACGGCTATGGAAACCTTGTGGAGCTGCGCCCTCTGGCGGCGACGGAGCACTACTGCAGGCAGCTTCAGACTGTAACCAGAGCCATGGAACAAATCGCCCCCTCCATGACCCACGTGACTTCCGCATTCCATTCTTACAATGGAACTCTATGGAAGTGTCGGAACTCTCACTTTATATGGCTCTGGTTCTATCACAAGAGCTTAAGACAAAGAACTTTTGTAAATTAAATGGCAATAATGTAGCGTATAAAAGACTTTCTAATGATGTTATTTGTATCATTATACTGTATGTTGTTTTGTTGTGGTTTCTCGGTTTTGTATTTTTTTCTCTCCACAGGTCTAGAGGCAGACGTCAATTGTGTTGATGTGTGTTCTCTTTATACCTCTCTCTCTCTACTCCTATTGCCTTCTTTCTTTTTACCCTTTCTCTCCCTTTTTAGCTTTGTTTTCTTTTTTGTTTTTTCATCCCAGTGTCCATTACATCTTAAACCCAAAGCAAATCCTAATAAATAAATACCCTGATGCATGCTCAATAATCCAGGTAGAAAAATCTAAAAAAAGCTAAGTCTGGTCCTCTGGACATTCAAAAAACAAAACAAAACAAAGCAACAAAAAAAACTGTAGAAACGTTTCGTCTTTCGTCCGAAAGATCAGAAGATCAACATCATCAGGTCAGGACTCTGCAGTCTACACTCATCTCCAGACCAGCAGTCACTCTTTCAGGGATGAAGTTGTTCACATCCTTGATAGAGAGGAACAATGGTTTGAGAGATGAGTAAAGGAGGCCATCTTTGTGAAAATAAACCGTCCATCATTGAACAGAGGTGGAGGCCTCCGTGTTCAACTGTCCCCCTCTTACAATGCTGTTATTGCTAGTATCACTCAGCCCTTGTGAAAGCTGTGAATAGCAAACAACCATCAGGGTGCTAACGATCCATCGTTAGGCTGATGGTCCTCCTTGATCATGTGAGCAGCTGGTTTCGGCTGTCATCAGCCAACTGGTTGATCCACTGTGGGAGGGTGCTATTTATAAGACTGAGCTGAACACAGCTTCTCAGACTGAGGAAGTCTTTCGGACGAAAGACGAAACGTTTCTACAGTTTTTTTTTGCTTTGTTTTGTTTTGTTTTTTGAATGTCCAGAGGACCAGACTTAGCTTTTTTAGAAATCCTAATAAAGTTTTATTTATACATAAAGTGGAGCGTTAAGGCCAGCCATAATGCTCAGCTTGTGAAAGTGAATCTGTTGGGTATCACCTCGACACTCAGACAACAATTCTGATTGCCATCAATGCCGAACAGGACAAAGGAAAAAAAAAAGAGAAAATATATATTTTTTACTATACAAGTTTTTATTAACTGCCTAAATGACTTAGCTAAAATGTCCCCAGCATAACCTTGAGGGGAGGAGATGGAGTGGGAGGTGTTTTTAATGAGAAGCAGAGCAGGAGTGTACGCCACATTTCTCTGGGTTTTTTGAAGCAACCATCCATGGAGTCTCCAGCATGCCTAACAACAAGCTGTGCGCTGCTCCGTTCAACCAGCTGAGACTGACGCAAACATCACACTGAACTCCAACCACCGGATTTTTATTTTACAGCCAACACCTTCTGCGCATGTGACGCTTCATCAGAACCTGGTCTAGGTTATCACATGGAGCAGAGCCCACTGGATCTGAGCTCAGGACACTGTGCACCTCTAAAAACATGTAAAATGTGATGTGTGCACCCTGCGTGGAACAGTCAGAGTCAGACGGCAGGATTTCATTTGTCACCATTCTGTGGCACAATAATTAAGAATTTACAACCATGATGTTTTTGAAGGTTCAGTTTGTTCTTGTTTGCTTTTATTTGAATGTGCAAGAGGGTTCATCCAAAGATTATGAGGCGCACCTTGGAGACAACTTTCATTTACTGGTAAGAATATTTTTAAAGTATTACAGATTTTATGTTATGTACAAGGTGAAAGAGTGGTTAGGACTGTAGCCCCACAGCAAGAAGGTCACAGGTTCACCTTCTGCCCTTTCTCTCTGGAGTTTACATGTTCTCCTCGTGAACTTAGGGTTCCTCCAGGTACTCAGGTTTCCTCCCACAGGCTAAATTCATGCATGTTAGATTCATTTGTAACTAAATTGTCCCCAAGTGTGAGTTAGAGTGTGGCTGGTTGTTTGTCTCATTTGTCTCCGTATGTCCCTGTGATGGACTACAGACCTGTCCAGGGTGTACCCACGTTTAATACAGTGACTGCTGGAGATAGGAACCAGTGACCACTGCGAAAGAAGGTGGATGGATGGATGGATGGATGGATGGATGGATGGATGGATGGCACCAGAATACTGTGAGCACCAGGTTTTCAGTGGGGTCCAGGTGTGGATGAAGGACTGTCAGATGAAGACGCTGTCATGGCCAGCCCTACCTGAACCTCTCTGAACATGTCAGGAGTTTGGTCAAGACGTCCAACAGAGGAGCTGATGAATTGTTTTAACCAGGAGTAGCAGAAGATCAGCCAACAGCAACGTGGAAGACTGATGGAGAACATGACAGCTGGAATCTAACACCAGTTATAGCACTGGGATGTTTGTAAATGAATACATATATATATATATATATTGTTTTATTTAAGGTTTGAAAACAGTTGACCTTTTCTCTTATTCTGACCATTTGTCATGTTTTGCTAATGTTCTAAATGAAAAGTTTTTTATATTAACAAAATAAATCTGTTAATTCTACTCAAACATATAAAATGCTCTGTATTTTGAGGGCTTACCTCTCCCAGTTTGTTTAGGTTAAAGTCTCAGCAGTGCACGGGGTATTTGGGAATGAACTGACACAGTGGTGACTTGTGTGCAAAATGAACAGGCGCACAGCTCTGGCTGCTCTGTGTACAGTGAAGGCATTTATTTTCAGCTCCACTTCCCCTCCATCTTTTCATGAATGGTTCTGATTCACACTGTGTGACACAGAACATTGACCCCATCCTCACTTGGGCCAATTGTGAACATTATTTAATTTAGTTGGCACACAAAAGAAACTTTTAGTTTGACCATTGTCCTGTACAGCACTTTCAGCTGCTTCCTTAAGAGCACTGCTTATAAATACTACAGAATCTCCTTCTTGCTTTTTTGATTTGTTGCTTTTTGTTGGTTTTTTTCTTCCAGAAAACAAAACGTCAAACCAAGTTCACTAAACCAGTGGTAAGTCTGTGCTGTAATATTGTCATGTTTTTAGTTCTGCGTCAAGACTGGAGCTCCAGTCTCATAAAAAACTAAGATTAAAAAATCTGTTGTCATTTCCAAAGAGATCACAAATGTTGAAACCATGTGAGGAGATTTTATTTTGTTCACCTCCTCTTAGTTGACCAAATTAAATTATACAAATAGAATAAAGAGAATACAGAAATGTGTACAAGGTTCAGTGAAATCATAAAAAGGGTTCAAGATTTATTGTAAGCATGTTTTAATAATAAAAGTCAACAAGTTTCAATCAAAATGTAAAAAAAAGTTTTAATAAAAAGGAAACCTCTTTTACTAACAAAGTAAGCCAGTTTCAATAAAAAAAAGTAAATTATTTTACTAAAAATGAACGTTTCCATAAAGAATGATAAACAGGTTTTAATAAAAATACAGGGAGTCCGCGACTTACGGCGCCCTCGACCTACGGCAACTCGGACTTACGGCATAAATCATAATTAATAATAAAATATTAAATTAAAATTAAAAAATATATATTTTGTGTTTAAATGTTCTTAATTTCATGTGTACTGTACAGCACTTTGTTGCAGCTGTGGTTGTTTTAAATGGCT
>JBBPBX010095598.1:0-13177 GCA_038048925.1 Garcialebias charrua | reverse complement strand
TTATTACTACTGCTTTACATTTATTACTACTGTTTACATTTACACTACTTTTATCTACACTACTGCAGATACATATACAGCATTCTCTGACTAGCCTTATCTAAGGATGCCAAATGTGCCTTATGTGCCTCACTGCATATGCCACTTTGCCTCTATACCAACATCAACTACCTCATACATATACTGTGTACATTAACTTATATGCTGCTGTGCCACTCTTTGCAAATGTCAATGCTAGAACCTTCAGTTTATTTTATAGATATACTTTTTATACTTTTTAGATTACTATGCAAAAACTCAGGGCAGTATTACACTTTTATTATTTCATTTTATGCTTATGTTCATTGGGTGTTTGGTGTTTCAGGGGTGTTTGGTGTTTCAGTGTTGGTGTAAATTTTCATACTTTTATACTATTATGAAAAACTCAGGACAGTGTTACACTTTTACTATTTTATGCTTATGTTTATTAAATGTTTTAGTGTTTAGTGTTTAGATGGTTACTGTTGCACCGAGGGACTGAGAGAAATGCAATTTCGGTCCTGTGTATGTCCTGTACATATTGCAGTTCTGACAATAAAGTTGACTTTGACTTCTTGCTGCTCCCCGAAAGCAGGACTCACTCCCAAAGAAGGAAAAACATACTCTGTGTCAGCATTCCATTCATCAGCATGAGCGTGGTCTTCAATAAAAGCTCTCAGTGGCACAGGCAGACAGAGTTTTACTTCTTCCATTATCCTTCCCAGTACTCTGGAAGATTTGATGTTTGTCATGTCTCCAAGCATGTCTACAGGGGTCTTTTACCAGATGACCAAGTCTAGTAATGCCAACTTCAACAAACTTATTCCTTATAGTTGTTGAGGAAAGTGTGGATCCACTAATGGCTTTGTTGTAGAACAAAGGCTCCTCAAAAAGCCACATTCCTGGTCTGGGGTCAGGGTTGCGAATGACCTTCAGCGTCTGCCAGGCATTGAGTACAGAACGATAGAAGGCCGTAAGTCCTGTTAGGTCCATTTTAGAAGACTCCAGTAAGAAAAGCTATTTATCCAGGCCAAGTCGTCCAGTCTTCCTCAGTAGCAGTGGTGGGCTTATGAACGCTAGAGAGCGCTAAAGCGCTAATCCACTTATAGTGGACCTAAACTTTTTGTCAGCGTTTTTGTGGTTTGACTAACTTTTATAATTCATAAGCGGATTTGTGCTATTTTTATTTAAAATGCAGTACCGCTTATAACTAATTATCTATCAGTAAAAACCAATAAACATTTACAAGCTCTCATGCTGCTTGTTTTACCTTTTTCCCCACCGTAAAGAGCAGAGAGGAGGGAGGGTGTGAGGGGGAGGGGGGCAGAGCTGAGAACAGACTCGGATCTACCATGTAGGTAAATGATGCCGTTGCCTGGGGATCCCAATCAGCATGGGGCCCCGCCGCACCCCGGCCAGTCACCTACATCCCTAACATTGATCCTGCTTGTTAATGTACATTTAACATAAAAATAATTATAGTTACGATGAAAACGATCATTAAATACGCAATAAAAAAACGGTCGATTTCTTTATCCCCCTACTAAAAATGGACTATTCCATCTTGACATCTTCCGGGTCAGAGGTGAACTCAGGGGCTAATTCTGTGGCTAGCTGGCTGCGCTCGGTCTCTTCATAAATCCGCAGAGAACCCCGCTGTTTCAAGCCAAATTAACGCGGCCGGAGGATTTTATTGTGTGTTTTGTGTCGACCATTCGACGGTGAGTCGTTATTTTTATGTATTTTAGTTACTTTTCATTAAATCTGTTGACTACCTATAGACGCTAACTCTGTGTCCAGCTGGTTGGTTGTGCTGGGTTACTAATGGATAAATCCGCAGAGAACCCCGCTGTTTCAAGCCAAATTAACGTGGCCGGAGGATTTTATTGTGTGTTTTGTGTCGACCATTCGACGGTGAGTCGTTATTTTTATGTATTTTAGTTACTTTTCATTAAATCTGTTGACTACCTATAGACGCTAACTCTGTGTCCAGCTGGTTGGTTGTGCTGGGTTACTAATGGATAAATCCGCAGAGAACCCCGCTGTTTCAAGCCAAATTAACGTGGCCGGAGGATTTTATTGTGTGTTTTGTGTCGACCATTCGACGGTGAGTCGTTAGTTTTATGTATTTGGGTTACTTTTATGTATAAATGCGGTGGCGACACACCCGTGTATTTGAGATTTAAAAGTGGTTTTAGGGATTAAAAGATCATTCTATTTTTTGTTAATTTCGTGGCCGAATATAATATATGTACGTAAAGTATTAAATAAATCCTTTGATTTTTGTAATTTCATCCTTTTAGGATCATTTTTGTTACTTTTCAGTTGGCAATGTAGTGCAAATTTTGCATAACGCTGCCGGCTATATATAAATATATATATATATATATAATATATAAATAGCGGATTAGATTAGCTTCCCCTAATTTTCATAAGACATTTGTGCTTTTGAAATTGTGGACCTAAAAAAATTAATAAGCGTTTTAGAAATTGTGGAACTAATTTTTTAATTAGCGTTGCCCACCATTGCTCAGTAGCATTTGGGCTAGGCCTGTCCAGCGGTGACAACAGCCATACAGGAGTCTCTGTGCTGTTTGGAGTCTGAAGGTTGCCGTTCTGGAGATGATATCCACAAGGCCTTGTCCTCCCTCCACCACCGGTAGGTACAAAATCGGTGCTCTTAGCCAGTGATGACCAGACCAGAAAAAGTTCACTAGGAGCCTTTGTACATTCTCCAGAAGATTTGGAGGCGGAACCAGTATGGCAAGTCTGTGCCAGAGAGTCGAGGCAACCAGATTGTTTGCTATCAGAACTCTTCCCCTATAGGACAGCTGGGGTAGCAACCATTTCCATTTAGACAACTTGGCTCCTACCTTCTCCAACACCCCTTCCCAGTTCTGTTTTTGGTAATCTTCAGTTCCCAAATAAATTCCAAGTATTTGCATGCCCACCCTCCCCCAGCTCAAACTACCAGGAAGGTTGGGGATCCCTCCCACTTCCCATTGTCCTACCAGGCATCCATTACTTTTCCCCCAGTTCACCTTGGCTGAGGAAGCTTTTTCATTCATAGTAAGACACTTTTTTAACTCATGTACGTACGTACGTACTGTAGTGATACACCTAGCCTCTGACATTTCTGTCTTGACCTTCAAGTACACCTCTCTACACCTCTCTGAATCACTCAGTGTTACACTTGCTTGAACCTCAAGGAGACAGATGGACACTTATATATTTTAACAATTATTATGAATTAATGGACACTAATTAATCAGATTGAATTTTCTCGTTAATGTGTGTTAATTCAGAATTGATCAAACAGTATTTTTGTCATTTCAATGATGATTTTACTAAACTGGTATATTTTAAATATGACAAAGTTAAGAGAACATCTCAGAATGATCATGTTTTGAAACTGTCTGCTCTATGCAGAATGTGTCTAAAGTTGAATGAACAATTCTTCGTATTTGTTTGAACTGTTTTTGTTTCGAAGGAGAAGTTCTAGACATAACTTAATCTTCGGTCTCCCGTCCGTTCTAAAAACAATTCATCTGTGCCTAAACAGAGAGTGCTCTGTTTTCACACCTGCCTTTTGTTTTGTCTCCGTGCTGGGACTCAGTTCTCAGCACTCACTGGGTTTTTGAGTTCTCGGGGAGAAGGGAAGACGCACGGACGTTTTTCTCCAAGCTGATGTACGTTCCGGCCAGGCACCAAAGGCCCACGTCTTCAGCAAAGGTTCAAACAGCACGTCAGCTGTGAACCACTTCGAGTGTCACAGCTCCAAGCGGTGACACTCTTTCTGAAGTTATCTTGAACAAAACCAGAACCAGGCATCACTCTGGGAGGCCGACGCAGACGGTCTCGAGACCGTGGCAAGATGAAAGTGGTCGCCTGTAAAACGCAGCAGCATGCGCGTCTGGCTTGACTAATTTACCGGAGTTGAGACAGGATCATCTTCACGAAGGTAAAAGTGTTTCATCACGGGACGGACGTCCAGCCGAAACCGAGCAGAGGGTGCTATCTCTGGTTAACATCTCAAGATAAGATTCAACCATTTCATTTCAATCTTTTATCTTTCCTCCTTAAACTCCTCCTTATGTTTATTTTCATCATGGTAAACTTTAAGTAATGTGCCAACAGAAAGGTCCAACTGTCTGTTTGTTTTAATTTGTATTCTTGTCAACGTAGTTATTAAATCAGAGCTAATATCGATACAAATGTTTAATGTAATTCTTGTGATAGTTTCAATAAAAGGTCTATATTTTTGGTAGACCAATATAAATTGAAGTCTAAGCGTGAAATTACATTTCTTGTCTAATCACAGTAAAAACAACTTAGTATCGGAAAAAGGAAGAACTCGCTCTTTGGTGGCAGTTTGTGCAAGATTAAAGTCTGCTAAACTGCGCATCTACAATAATAGTAAATCAGTAAGTGTTTAAATACCTTACTCTACATTTATTACTATTATTAATCTATTACAATTGGTGGCTCGTACGAGTTCCTGGAACGTTTATTAAGTTGTTTGGTGTAGCTTATTTTTGTTAACGGTGTTGTTGGCATTAGTTTTGCATCCTGGTTTTGGTCTTGTAAGAATGGTTCTGGCTGGTAGAGTGTCCGGGAGTTGCTGATCGTGGCATTGTCTGGATTATTTTGCCGATAGAATTATTTTATATTTCACATTTCAACGTCTGTTTGAAGCTGCTGAGTGATAAATGTTTTGTCTGTGCTTGTGAGACGTTTCATTACGTGTCGCACGCTGCATGCATCTTTCATTGTTGTGACCGCCGAGTCACGATCCTGTTTCATTCTATTACATCTGCGATTTATTGTTGAAGGTCTGTTTCACATATATGCTGCTCCATTAAGTGCCTTTTTCTGTTACAACGTGTTTGCCGAGGTACGGGAAAACCCTCTCCGCTAGTTTGGACCGGACTGTGTTCTGGTTCCGTTCGACGTAAAGTCCGTTTGTTGTACACAGTTAGAGTGCTGCCTCCCCTGGGGGCGTGAGAGCTAGCTTGGTTGTGTTTTAGCTCATTGACAGTATTTTCTGCGGTGTAAAAATACGTTTATTTTGTGAAAGAAGAGTCTAGAACCTTGGGTCGAGCTATAAGCTAACGGTACCGAGACAAGATGGCTGCTTAAAACGCTGTGATTGGTCCATTGTGTGTCGCGTTCAAGAACGTTGGTTTCTGTAGACTCTGGTTGTCAGATTCATTTTTGCACACATTTCTAACAGTTTATTTGTGTTGTTTGAGTTCTATGCACGTGATATCGTCGAAGACTGGCTTAACCGCGGTGTTTTGCGATATTTATGACTGTTTTAGGACGTTAAAAAGTCCGTTCCACGCTTTTGTTCGACCGACCGCAGGTCCGTGAACACACCGCTCGAACGGCACGTCACTAGTGGGTGGCGTTAGGTTTGGAAGACACAATTTCCCATGAACACTTGGGTTTTAGAACTACAGTTCTGTCTTCGCTGTGATTGGTCGATTACGCTGTATGTGTTGACGCATGCGCAGTGGGTGAAGCCCCGCTCCTCGTCAACTTTCACTTCACAGCTGCTTGTCCCAAACGAGTTTCCGTGTTTGTTTGTCCATTACTGTCTTTGAAAAGACTGTTTAATCGCGGTGTTTTTGGGATTTTAGTGGGTGGACAGAGCCGGGTGCTCTGAAAAACTGCCGATCGCCATGTGACCAGGTCACGTGACTCCGATTTTGCCGGTTTTATGAGGACCGACCTTATTTCTTTTAAACGCAGTTTAAAGGGTTTCACAGTCAACCGATTTTGCTCACATGATTTCGTTTTGTGAGCCTGGGTTTTAGAGCTTTTCACGTTACGCTTTAGATCTGTCTGATTGATGCTTTTCATCCGTGTTGGATGTCTGTGTGGGCTGAAAGCTACGGCTTCGCTCACTGGTGATAACAGCGCCTCTATAGCGGTCAGATAGAGAAATTACAGTCGCTGTGATAAACTCATTTCCAGCGCTGTGCCCCCTGCTGGTTACATTAGAAGACGCAGTCTTCCTGTAATTTGTACATGTTGAATGTTCCTGTTTTAAACGGGTAACATTTTGAGAATATTGTACACACAGCACCCTTTCATTTGATTTTCACATATAATCAAATGTTGATGGCAGAACGGTTACACAGATTTTAGTACAGACATGTCTGTTTTTGATGAGCCTTGACACCCTTATCATCAACTCTGTGCAAAACTGTCTGTCCCTGTTTTTAAACTGCAAGGTTAAAATAACACACATGGGGCTTCTTTTGTCTTGATTTTCACAAAATCACACAATAACAGCCAATTTTGTTTGACCTTGTCACAGGTCGACAAATTAATGGGAATCACTGATTTTTATTTAATTTCACATCTTGGCATCACATGGTGAGACTATCCACTGTGATATAAGACCGACTGTCCTTGATTTTTCACAGAAAATCAGTAGGAAGATGGACGTTCTAACAGGTGCATCCTTTGATAGGCACTTAGCTGCAAAGAACGTCCTTCAGGAACCAGGTGAACATCCCCTGGTGTTTTATGACAGGCTCCTCTCTGTTTACACAGGGAATAAAGCTGTACCTGGAATAGAGGATGATGTGGAGTTTAAAAGACGGTTCACTTTGAATCTGATACCGTTCATAATGAAATGTGTCCGCTTCAATGTTAATTGCGAAGAGGGTACCATGGCAGAAATTAAAGAATGTGCTGTGGAATTTTTTGACGTGCTCGAACAACGGAAAACACCCTCAGTGGTGTGCCCAGGTCAAAAGGTCACATCCCACTTGCAGGAAGTAGAAGAGGTTTCCTCTCCTTCAAAGTGCGGGAGGACACAGGTTTTTCGTGATAACGAACATCAGCATGGTGCTACGGCCTATAAATGTGACTCAGATCGGTTCACGGGGATTTCTGAACCCCCTGCCCCTCAGGTTGAAAACCTTGAGATGAGCAGAGAACCACACGAAGCAGGTGTTCGCTCTCTAGATGAACACAGATGGTTCGGATCGATCCAACAGAGTTCTCTCATGGATCTCACAATGGGTGAGATTCGAAGGCGGTTGCATGGACACCGTGAACCATTGAAAAATGGTCTGTCCCGACATGTACCCGCGAGAAGCGGCCCTCCTGCCCCTCGAACTGCACAGTTTGAGACGTGCAATGAGTCACGCATGCTCCAGATTATGGAAACGGCGCCTCCGCGCGAGAACGTGACTGGGGTTGTGAGTTGTTTGTCAAATGATTTGAATGTTACAGTGGTTGATCAAGCTGACACATCGTGTGACGTTGTCCTTGATGATAACACAAACAACGTTGTTCCACCTGATGAAGCGACGCGCAGCACTGCCTTTTGCAACAACTCAGTGCACACAGTTGACATCAATAACGTCGACACTGATATAAATGCTGACAGCAAACAAATTGCTGAGAATCCACATCCTGAAGGTCATGAGGCAGACAGCCATCATGATGCTGACAGCGACGACGATTACACAGACAGAGTCACACGTACACAGACACGTGTGGAAAAACCTGAACGGTTTCTGTGTCACTTTGTAAGAAGGGGTAAAGCTAAGAGAGCTTACCTCCCACTCACATTGGAAGGGGTCCTAGAGCAAGAAGCGCTCCTGGTTAGCGGCTCAGACGTGTCTACCATGTCAGCCGAACTGTTTGAGGAGCTGAGGACCGCCGCTAACGATGTTGGCAGGCAAATACCCTTTGTGAAATACACTTATGGTGAGCTACAAGGCCTTGCAAAGACGAGTACAACCCTAATAGCCATGGTTCACATGCAGATTGGCGAAATGTCACTATACCATCCGGTATATGTGTCTGAACTTGACTCACTCCAGGCTCCATTTGTGGTTGGCCAAGATTTTGTAAATCGCTTTGAAGCGATTATAAATTATGGCAATCAGACAATGTGGGCCACAGTGAGCAGTCCACTGCCAATCGTGGTACCTCCTCAAGGTCAGGACACTGACTGTCTAACAACAGGTACCGCTGAGGTCACATGGGATTCCCCAACCGAGACCGCAGACCCGGTAAGTGAACCTTCAACTACAGGTGAGACAGAGGAGACTCAACAGTTGGACCAGACTCTGGCCCATCACGAGGACCTCCTCTGCGAGCTGACGCCTTCAGCACTCCCTGACCACTTCCTACCACAGGTAGATGAGGGTGTGGTGATCCAAGGGTCCCACACCGTTGACGCTGTACTGTCCTGTGGGACGGGTAATTCGGCATACGGCCAGGCTTTCAGTGAAGTCTTGGTTCAAGGACATCTGAGCCCACAAGGTGACAGTCTACTACACGCTGACAGTCACTTGGACTTCATTGTTACAGATTTTGAGGACCCCTCCTCTAACAAAAGGGGGGCAGACTCACACTTCCTACCACAGGTAAACGACGGTGTAGAGATCCTAGGGTCACACACCGAGAACGCTGTACTGTCCTCTGGGACAGGTAATGCAGTTATCAGCCAAGCTTTCAATGAAACCTTGGTTCAAGAGCATTTGAATTTAGAACTACTCAGAGATGACATAGTTCTTACAGGCTCAAAGAGCACCTCTTCATTCATGAAGTGGCAAGACATACATCACAACGACAGAGACACGCCTGCGACGGCGCCGACCGTTGTGACACACCTGCATTACGCAGAAAGAGGTAAACGTACAGAGGTACGTTGGCCGAGACCTATAAGGTTCCTGTACAAGGTTCCCCATAAACTGCGCGAACAGCTTAAGCTAAACAATGGCATCCTAACTCGTGCCCATGGACGGACGTCCACACCCGTGCGCGTGGTCCCTCATGACCACAGGGGGGTGATGTTAGGTCATGCCCATGTCAAGGACAAAGATTTCGATAACCCCACAAACGACAAAGATCTCGCAAACTCACAGACTTCATGGGAAAAGAAGGTCGTCCAAGCACAGGATAGTAAATAAGCTAAACAGTTTAAACTATTCTAGTTGCGAAAAGAAACCGTTCCAACTAGAACTTAGAAACGCTAAGCATAATACCCACAACAAAAACTAACCTTAACAACCGTTTAAATCTGGAGGATTTAATTGACATCGGTTATAAAGCTAAGAACTGTTTTTCTTGTGTGTGACACGTTGGAATCTGACGACCAGAGTGAGTTTGACGTAGTGAAACGTTGTTTTTAGTTGCTTGATTGCTACTTTTTTGTTATTGAAGTTGTTATTGTTTTCTGAACACTCCCAGCCAAAAGAGGTTTTGATTGTTGATTAGTTGAAGACTTAAATGGATTTTAACTATGCCAACATGCTGTTCATTTTGTTAAAGATCTCAATCTTTGATGAGTCATAGTAGATTAATACTACTTAAGGTACTATAATCTACACTGATCTCCCAATCCTTTAGGTAGAACCGATTCGATCGTTTCTATTCTAGATCTATTCATTTTGATGAGTCTCGCCATAGACTTCAAAATTTTTAGGGATTACCAAATCTTGCGTCGTTCGTCTAAAAGACAACAGACATTTAGACCAAACTAGTTTCATTTTTTATTTTAGTTTAACCTAAACTAAATAATGAATGGAGGAATAGTTTGAATGAAGAGGCCTTCGTTAAAGAAGCCCTCCCCATTTCTATAGGTATAGATCCCTATATCTGATTTTTACAGCTTTGATCCACCCCTTAATTGGTAATTTTAGCTGATCTAATCCATGATAGCTTACATACCAGGTGCATATAGGTAAGGCTTAATGTAGAATCCCTATCATAAGCCCACCTAAAACCACATAATTGCATGACACATTGAACCAGGGTGGCACCGACTGGAAGCCATCCAGCCTGCAACCTTCGATGTGGGGACCTGCTGATCCAACGTTGGTCTTCAACCGTCATCCAAGGCCCGCCTCCTCTGCTTCAATCGAGGGATCCCCTCTACATGCTGATTAACACCCATTCTTGCTGATGAAATCAATAACCCCCATCGTTGTGGATTTACCGTTGTGGATTATAAGACTTTGTTTTCCAAGGGATCACAGACTCGGTTCTCCATGGGTTAACAGACTATGTTTTCCAAAGGATTAAAAGCTTGCCGCAATGGGATTACCTACGAACAGTATGGAATTTCCAAAAACATTATGGGAGTATAATTTTGAACTTTTTGATTTTTCTTTTTCCACTTGCTGGATTACATAGAGGTCAGAGACATTCGGTGGTATCCTTTCGTGTTGGAACTCATCTCCAAGGACAGGCGATGACTTCCAAAAAGGGGGACTGTAGTGATATAGGCCTCTGTCTTGACCTTCAAGTACACCTCTCCACATCTCTCTGAAACTCTAAGTGTTACACCTTCTTGAAGCCCTCAAGGAGACAAATTGACACTTATATTTTGTGACAATTATTATGAATTAATGGACACTAATTAATCAGATTGAACTTTCTCTTTAATGTGTGTTAATTCAGAATTGATCAAACAGTATTTTTGTCATTTCAATGATGATCTGTTACTTGCATGACTTTGACCCTTCGGCTGGTTTATTTCTGCAGAAGCAAGCAAGACTCTGTCGCTAAGGCAGAAGTCAGGGTAAGAGCTGTTCTCTTGCAGCTTCTTTTGTGTTGTCTATGAAGTTAGACATAACATTTTCTGTGCTAACAGGCAGGCCATCTGGCCGAGGTATGTAAACAGTTTTCCTGTTGTCCGTCAAGAGACTTTCTACCTATGAAATTAAACTTCCATCTTTTATTTTGTGAAACCAGCCTGTAGCCATTAAGAAGGTGGGTCAGACCCCACCTCCCCTATATAATGGGCACTTCCTATTTGGAAGTTAGTTTTTGGAAGACAACTACTGACAACTGGTTGCTCTCCTTTGGGAAAAGCTGGAGACGCCCGGTCATTGTGCCAACTCGACCCACGTCTCAGCTGAGAGTCACGGCAAAGCCTTGCTGTGCCTCAACACTCATTTCTGAAAGAGTTTGTTTTCTGAAGTTTATTGTGAAAGTGCAGCCAGTAGCTGGCTCTGCTCCTGCCGGGAGAAGCGGTTCTTCTCACTAGTCTGAATCAGCTCACACGCGCGGAGGTCATCTGGGCGTGAACTGGACAACACAGTCCGTTAGTGTCCACAAACCTCAACTCTTATCTCCAAGACGTATCGTCAACAGGTAACGAGGCGTTGATTGTGTCCTGAACGTGTGGGAAGCCCAGCTGAACCGTATTGGAGGGTGCCACTCTGGTTGTTTCAAATAATTAATTTCAGTTAACTTAGCTTTCATCTTCTTCCTCCTTAAACTCCTCCTTATGTTTATTTTCATCATGGTAAACTTTAAGTAATGTGCCAACAGAAAGGTCCAACTGTCTGTTTGTTTTAATTTGAATTCTTGTCAACGTAGTTATTAAATCAGAGCTAATATCGATACAAATGTTTATGTAATTTTTGTGATAGTTTCAATAAAAGGTCTATTTTTTGGTAGACCAACATAAATTGAAGTCTAAGCGTGAAATTACATTTCTGGCTAATCACCTCGTTAGATTTGTTGATTTAATCTGAAAAAGTTGAGACCCCGTGAATTGGTGTCAAGTTTGTGCAGATTAAACTCTGCTCAGACTGGCGCATCTAAAGATATAGGTAAGTCAGTAAACTGACTAATAACTCCTATATTGTTACAACGACATTCTGCTCCTGTCCCGCTCCAGGGCGGAAGCGGAAGCACAAACGTCTGCACTGGTGAATCATCTGTCACAGCTGGGGTTCACAATAAACTGGAAAAAGAGTTCTGTGATTCCTGCTCAGAAAATCATTTTTCTGGGAGTGAATCTCTGCTCAGTCAGCATGACAGCTGTCCTGTCAGAGCAGAGGAGGGACTCGCTGACGTCACTGCTCCAGCGTGTTCAGCCCGGCAGGACAATAACAGCTCTGACTGTCATGAGGCTGTTAGGAACCATGGCGGCAGCTCACACAGTGATCAGGTTGGCTCTGCTGCACATGCGCAGATTGCAACGTTGGTTTATCCGTCTGAAACTCGACCCGGTTCGCCACAAATGGCGTCGGATCACGGTACCACAGTCAGTGAGAGCAGACCTAGTTTTCTGGGGGAATCCCTGCACTCTATTGGAGGGAGTTCCCCTGGGCCGAGTGACGTCACACGAGGCGGTCTTCACGGATGCGTCTCTTTCCGGTTGGGGCGGGACTTATCTGTCTCACTCGGTGGGCGGGACGTGGCCAGCGGACACGTCTCTTCACATAAACGTTTTGGAACTTATGTCAGTTCACAAAGTTCTCAAACACTTTGTCCATCTGCTCAGGGATCAGAACGTGTTAGTTCACACGGACAACAGAGCCACGGCAGCATACATAAATCGCCAGGGCGGAGTCAGATCGCTCCAGCTGCTGGACGCAGCCAGAGAGCTGCTCTGTTGGGCTCGCGTTCACCTAAAATCGTTGAAAGCAGCTTACATCCCAGGCTTGCAAAACAAAGGAGCAGATATTATGTCCCGCGGGGGGCCGCTAGACAGAAATTGGGCTCTGCATCCCGAAATAATATCTCAGATTTGGAGCAGATTCGGCAGAGCGGAAGTGGACCTGATGGCGTCTCGCGAGAGCGCTCAGTGTCCCCTGTTCTTCTCCTTAAGTCCCCTGGACGCTCCCCCACTGGGAGTGGACGCTTTTGCCCACAGACCGTGGCCAAAAACTCTGATTTATGCTTTTCCTCCAACCTCACTGTTGCCAGCGGTCCTGGAGAGAGTGAGGGAGGAAAAGTTGTCAATGATCCTGATCGCTCCAGAGCGCCTGAACGCACCATGGTTTCCGGTGCTGCAACAGCTGACGGTGAGATCATGGAGGCTTCCCATGAGAGACGACGCTCTCCTACAAGCAGGAGGAGCGATAAAGAGTTTCCCTGTGGTAGGTCAACATCTACTGGCTTGGTTACTGAACGTAAACGCTTAGAAAACCTTGGGTTTTCTGAGGACGTTATCAAAACTATACAAGGATCACGTGCTCATTCCACTACGACTGTTTATGCGTCAAAATGGTCAGCTTTTCAGAAATGGTGCCTGGATAGAAGTGTGGATCCTTCTTCATGCTCTCTAGGCTCCATCTTGTCCTTCCTACAGCTGCTGCTAGACAGGAATCTGGCTTTTAGTACGATAAAAATCTATGCGGCTGCTATATCATCTTGTCATGAAGGTTTT
>JBBPBX010095596.1:0-13177 GCA_038048925.1 Garcialebias charrua | reverse complement strand
TATATACAGTATATATAATATGTATACTGTATGTATACAGTATATTTATATATATATAAAACAAAAATTATATATATATATATACTGTATAGTATATATATACACACACACACACACACACACATATGCATACACAACACACACACATACATGCATACATACATACAGTATACTTATCGGTTGTGACAACAATATTTACATGTTCATTAAATTTTCACACAATCTAATAGCCTTGAAATAGGACAGTTTTGCAGAGCTTTTTTCTGGTGCTGCCTTTCTGCAAACCAAGACACAACCAATGACAACAAGTCAGAATGATGATTGTCAATGCCAAGCTGGAAAACATCTTCTGTTCCGATCTCCTCACGGATGATATATGTGATGGAGGACAGCTTTGGAGGATGCTTTGGTGAAGCACCACAAATCACCCTCTCCGCAGCTCTCACCACCTTCACTACGCCTTGTGAGGGAATCACTAACCCGCCATTGTTTTTCAGAGAGAGAAGGTGGTAGCTCTCATCAAATGAAGACGGTGTAGCATCTTGGATCAAACTGACACGACACAGGTCACAGGTTAGTTTACGCAGAATCTGCCTCACGACATATGTAGACCAAAGCATTTTATACCAGACCACCAAACTTGGTCAGAAGATAGCTATGGTCATCCAGAACAGCTGGAATGCTGGTAAAAGGACAGGGATGCTCTTCCTTAGATTCAGGAGAGGACATTTCAACAGCAGACAGGGACACGGTGTTGTCTTGTGCTGCCACATTGC
Source organism: Garcialebias charrua (assembly GCA_038048925.1). NCBI lineage: Eukaryota > Metazoa > Chordata > Actinopteri > Cyprinodontiformes > Rivulidae > Garcialebias > Garcialebias charrua. The sequence continues at coordinate 12,401 of JBBPBX010095596.1, read as the reverse complement.
CAGTCTCACTGGGTGTAACCCCACACCGAAACATCAGCCGGCGGAAGATGGCCTGGAACTGGCTTGTTGATGGGTTGTTATTCCAGCCGCCTTGAATGGAAAACAGGGACACAATATGTGTTAATCAGGGACACAATATGTGTTAATCATACAACATAACATACGAGCACATTCATGAAGTATATTTTATATACTTGTAACGAATAATGTGGGGTAAGGTATTTAAACACTTACTGGACCACCATTATTGTAGAGATATAGGACTTACCTATAGTTTTAGATGCGCAAGTCTGAGCAGACTTTTATCTGCACAAACTTGCCACCAAGTTCACGGGGTCTCAACTTTTTCAGAATAAATCAATAAATCTGTGATGTGATTAGCCAGAAATGTAATTTCACGAGAGGCTTCAACTTATGTTGGTCTACCAAAAAAATAGACCTTTTATTGAAACTATCACAAAAATTACATTAAACATTTGTATCGATATTAGCTCTGATTTAATAACTACGTTGACAAGAATTCAAATTAAAACAAACAGACATTGGGAACTTAAACTGTTGGCACATTACTTGACAGATTAAAGCTTGTGAAAAATAGGAAAATAGGAGGAAGAAGATGAATGAAAGCTAAGTTAACGGAAGTTAATTATTTTGAAAACAACCAGGGTGGCAAACTTTCCCATACAGGTCTTAGCTGGGCTTCTCACACGCTCAGAACACATCAACGCCTTGTTACCTGTTGACGATACGTCTTGGAGATAAGAGTTGAAGTTGTGGACACTAACGGACTGTGTTGTCCAGTTCACGCCCAGATGACCTCCGCGCGTGTGAGCTGATTCAGACGAGCAAGAAGCGCGCTTCTCCCGGCAGGAATAGAGCCAGCTACTGGCTGGACTTTCAAAATAAAACTTCAGAAAACAAATTCTTCCAGAAGATGAGTGAGTGAGTTACAGTAAGCTTTACTGTAACTCCAGCTGAAACGTGGGTCTATTTGACACATTGACCGGAACGTCTCTAGCTTTTCCAGAGGAGAGAAGCAGGTTGACTTAGTTCTCCCCAAAGCACTAAAGAAAAAATGCAGGAAATGACCTTTATATGGGAGGCGGGGTCTTCCCCACCTCCTTAATGACTACTGGCTGAACTAACAAAATAAAAGATGGAAGTTTAATTCCATAGGCAGAAAGACTCTTGACGGACAACAGGAAAACTGTTTACATAAACAGCCAGATGGACTGGCCTGTTGAGTCTAGGTTGCAGACAAAACAGAGAAGAGAGTGAACAGCTTACCCTGACTCATGTCCTAGATTTCAGAGCACACTTGTATTGTAGAATAAACCAGCAGAAGTCAAACTCATGCAAGTAACAGATCATCATTAAAATGACAAAATATACTGTTGATCAATTCTGAATTAACACACATTAAAGAGAAAGTTCAATCTGATTAATTAGTGTCCATTAATTCATAATAATTGTAAAAAATAAAAGTGTCCATTTGTCTCCTTGAGAGTTTCAAGAAGGTGTAACACTGAGAGTTTCAAAGAGATGCAGAGAGGTGTACTTGAAGGTCAAGCCTACAGTATCAGAGATGAGGTGTATTACTACATACTTAAATGTTTATGTTTATGTTTATGTTTATGTTTATTAAATTTGTTCATTTTTTTTACAAAAGAAACAATACAAGGCAATCTCATAATGATAGTGTACAAGATGTAAAAAAATGAAAGGTGGCAGAAAGAAGAATAAATCTTATTATATCTGCCCCTTATCTCCAACAATCAGATTAAACAACAGTAGTCAAACCATGTAAACAATAATAATTTTCAACCAACTTTTTCCAACAGTCAGGTTAAACAATAATATTCTTCAACCAACAGTACAAAATTATTAACTCTTTTTTAATTTTCTAACTAACAGTACAAAATGACTAACTCTTTCTAATTTTCTAACTAATACAATACACATCACGTTATTTCACATATATTTTTTTAACACATTTGTTTTGATCATTTTTTTAAATGTAAACATTGACTTGGCATTTTTAACTACATTCTCCAAGCCATTCCATAATCTAATTCCCTGGATTGAGGTAGAACGTCCCTTCAAACTGGTTCTGAATTGTGGTTTTACAAACAACTCTGTTCCCTTAAGATTATAACAACTTTGTCTTTTAACAAAGTGCATTTGGATATTTAAAGGTAATGCATTATTTTGAGCTCTATACATAACTGATAAAATATTATAGTCTACCAAATCATGGAACTTCAATAATTTTAGTTGATAAAATAATGTACTTGATGGATGACGGTAATGCTTTCTAGTGATAATTCTTACAGCTCTTTTCTGTAATACAAAAATAGGCTTTGTGATTGTTTTACACGCTTTCCCCCAAACATCAATACAATAGATTAAGTGTGGAACAATGATTGTGTTATACAACAAATACAGAGCTTTATCATTCAATAGGTCTCTGACTTTGTACAGTACTGCTATCGATTTAGCTATTTTTATTCTTACAGAATTTATGTGTTGTTTCCATGTCAGTTTGTCATCAATGATAACACCCAAAAACTTCACCTCATTCACTCTACAAATCTCAGCATCCTCAATTTTGAGTGGAACATCAACAGTTTTCTTTTTATTACCGAATATCATGAAAAAAACATTATGAATATGGACTTTACAGTACTGGTATATACAGTATATGCAGGGACACAATATGTGTTAATCATACAACATAACATACGAGCACATTCATGAAGTATATTTTATATACTTAAATGTAAAAACATTATGAATATGGACTTTACAGTACTGGTATATACTACCTGTACATAAACCCACATATTAGATATACAGTGTATATGTACCGGTATATATATTTAACCTGTTTGAAAACACATCTCTACTCATTGGCCTTCAACCCAACTGAGACTTGATTTTACTTCATTTTAATTGATTCTACCTGTTTAACGTGTCATTTTATTGTATTTTAAATTGAATTTTTAGTTCACTGTGTGTTAGTTTTGTGGTTCTGTTTTTATGCTTTCTTTTATCTTGTTTGTAGCTAGTGTCCAGTGCTTTGTTTCAGCTGTGGCTGTGTTAAAGCACTTTATAAATAAAACTGATGATGATGATATCTCACCATCCCTTACGACTATTATGTACATTTATGAATACTAATGAATTTGTAATAATGCACCTACTCTTTGAAGGTGAACTGGGAAGCTGAAAATTGATGGCATCACATCAGCTCAGTCTGACAATCTGACCAGTTTTGTCAAAATCCTCCGTTTTGAAATGCTCACTGCATAGAACAGATGAATCACTTGCAGTGAATCCATCCCTCCTCAAATATATTTCCCACCTCTTCCTCATCTCTTTATCTTTTGGAAACCTTTAAAACAAAAATGTGATATCTGGGACTGTGTACACAAAAACATTGTCTGAATGATGTCCATGTTATTTTATTCATATACTGTGATTTAGTGAGTTCATTGAAGTTATTTTGTACTGGCTGCTCTGCACATAACTGTTATAACCAGTGGTGGCTGGTGGTGATATTTTTAGGGTGGGCTCATTTACACACACACACACACACACACACACACACACACACACACACACCACACACACACACACACACACACACACACACACACACACACACACACACACACACACACACACACACACGTATAATGTACACATACATGTAATGCTGCAGGTTGGATTCCAACAACAGAGGCATCAATGTGAAATAAAGAAAACCCACTGTAAATTGACATTATGTCCTTTTTCAGCACAAAGACAAGCGTAAAACAACCAACCACCAAGAATACCAAAAGCCAAGCTTAAATAGAACCTTTTTCATCCAAGAAAGTTCATTCTCAATAGTCCAGGTATCAAATCCGCTCATTCTCAATCAGTTCATCTGGACAGTTTCTTTTTTGTAGAAACGTTTCACCCTCACTCCAGAGGGCTTCGTCAGTCAGAAGTCACTCCCTCTGGAGTGAGGGTGAAACGTTTCTACAAAAAAGAAACTGTCCAGATGAACTGATTGAGAATGAGCGGCTTTTTCATCCAACTTACATTGCCCTGCATTAAGGGTTTCAACTGTAAAAGATTATTATTTTCCCAGTCAAACAGCTTTGCATAACTGCATCACACTCCTCCACACTCCTTTTCCCTCGTTTTTCAGGACTTTTTCAGGTTTCACAGGTTTTTTCAAAAACTTCTAATTTATTTTACATCTCAGTGTAGGACTACGGTGACAAACTGTGTCTCCTCCGAACAGTGATGGCATAGTTACATTGAAAAAGTAACTTAGTTAAGTTACTGATAAGTCCTTGGGAAAAGTAACTTAGTTAAGTTACTGATTACTTGATTTGGAAAGTAACTAAGTTAGATTACTAAGTTACTTTATTACCACTTTCGGCCGCTAGGGGTAGCAGTACCACTTTCATTTTTTTGTACTTCATTGTGTTTTATGAGTGTGGACAAAGTCAAACACTAAAGCTGTTTAGAAAAAGTTTATGTTGTTTATTTTCTTAAAGGGACAGAAATGTTTGTGAAACCTTGTTTTCGTACCAGTTTGAAGGAGCGGTGTACAATAATTCAGGGAATAAGATTGTGGAATGGTCTGGAAGAAAATGTTAAAACAGCCAGATCTCTGTATATATTTAAGAGATTGTTAAAAGGGATTTTTTTGAAAGAATATGAAAAACTAGCATAAGAATTTATATGAATCATCATTTGAGTTGATGTAGTCTTTAATTTGATGATGTAGTTAACTTTAATCTTTGGTAACTTATTGTTGTATCTTTGGGTAAAAGGGGCAGAGATTATAAGATTATTCTTCATCTGCTGCCTTTCATTTTATTTTGAATGTATGTTTTTTTATTTTTTTGAGTTGTTACTTGATTTTAATGAAATGAATAAAATTTAAATAAATAAATAATAAATAAATAAATAAATGAAAAGACTTGATTTCTAAACTTAAAAATATTTAGATCACAGATCAAAAGTTTAAACTGAGAGAATGTATCATTTTAAGGAAAAAATATGTTGTTTCAAAATTTCATAGTGTCAACAAATCCCAAAAAAGTTGGGACAAGTCTATTTTTACCACTGTAAGTGGACCCCTTACCATAGCCTTGGCCCCCCCCCCCCAGCAATAAAAGTCTAGCTCCGCCACTGTTCTGTGCAGCCAGCTCCATCCCGCTGCACAGAACACGTCCCACATTGTCCCACGTTCTGTCCACCCGCGCGCGTGTGGGACGGTTCTGTCCATCCGCGCGCGTGCAGAACACCGTCCCACACACCGTCCCACCCGCGTGCGTGTGCGCGTGCACATAGCGAACTACTACTTTAAATCCAGCTGATAATTGACCATTTCGTGAATTTATTAAGGAAAGGTTAAGCTCAGACACATCTTTGCTATAATTTTTAGCAACAAACAATTGTTTTTACCGTGTTTTTGAAGCTAGACAACACTTCCTCCTCGCTCCATCCGTACATTTGTCAGACTGGGTCAGGTGTCTTTTTTTTTTTTTATCTCTCCCCGACCCGATGCATGAGGAAATAAAATTAGTAGTAATTTTAATCTTGCTTGCCATGGTACCACTACCTACACTAAACCACACCCACATAAACTTGGGCTTGAAGCACGTTATTGTACGTCCACCCTATTAACTGGCTTATTTCTGTGGCATTGGGCTGATCCTGGGCTGATCAGAATTAGCCCCAATGAGCCGCAAACTGAGGGGGCGTGGCGAGAGACGCATGTCAATCATTCTGAACCACAGAGACATTGAATTAAAATGGGCTGTGAAAAGTTAGCCCCGCAGAACAACCCCAGATGGTTTAGCACCAGTTTTTGCTGTAATTTTCACTAAATAAGACACATTATTTTTAAATTCTGTTTATTTTTAAGTTGTTATTTATAAATTGTTTATAATTATATAATGTTTAACCTGTGAATACCAGGTAGGGCTTAGCCCTACTAGCCCACTTATACCAGCCGTCCCTGCCTACAGTACTGGAAGATACCTACAGTACTGGTACGTACAGTACCCAACTCTTTAACTCTTTTCTGTGATTTACCTACCGATACCTGGATGACTAGTCTTTCAAACCTTTTTCTGAACCATTTTGGCCAGGTGTCCTCAGGCTGTTTCTGTGAGTAGCAAGTTGGCCATCAGGCCCAAAACATTTGATTGTCATGCATGACGATCGATTGTTTTGGATGGATGGTCTCTTTTTGCACGTGTAAAGACACTTTCTGGGAAGCAGGCTGGTTTGAAACGCATCAAGGAGTTGATATTTATAAGAAAATCCCTTAGAGACGGGGGACATTGGTGAACATTTATTAGTCAAATTATTTTTTTCAGGACTTTTTGTGTTTGAGTCAGGAGCGAGGTGAAGACGAGGCTGGCCTCAACAGAAGAGGGTTTTATTTGTCTGAGACAACCAGGTCTCACCTCGGGGTTGTGAAATAGACAAAGATTAAAGTTCTCTGACCCCATGATGGATTAATAATAATAATAATAATGAATTCAATTTATAACGCACTTTTCATTAATGAAAATCTCAAAGTGCTACACGGTGCAACAGAAATTAAATGTCAATAAAACAAGTAATAGAACAAGTAAAATCAATAACAGTATCAACTAAGATCAAAAGTAGAATCATGAGGAGGCAGAGTATGCTCGGTTGAAAAGAAAGGTCTTCAAGCCGCTCTTAAAGTCAACCACAGACTGTGGGACCCTCAGACAGTCAGGAAGAGAGTTCCACAGGCGGGGGGCAGCCACACTGAAAGCCCGGTCTCCCATGGTCCTTAATTTGGTTCTCGGAATGTGAAGGAGATTACTGTTCTGTGACCGCAGCGACCGGGTGGATGAGTGTGGAATAAGAATATCCTTCAGATAATCTGGTGAAGTTCCATGTAAGCATTGATGTGTAATGAGAGCAGTTTTGTACTGAATTCTGTAGGCGACAGGAAGCCAATGAAGGTTATGAAGAATGGGCGTAATATGTTCAAATTTACGAACTCGCAACAAGATCCTTGCAGCACTGTTTTGAATATATTGAAGTTTCTGAAGGTTTTTGCCAGGGATTCCAATAAACAGGGAGTTGCAGTAGTCGAGCCTGGAGGAGACAAAAGCATGGACGAGCTTCTCAGCATCGGAAAAAGTTAGGGATGGGCGAAGTCTAGAGATGTTTCGAAGATGGAAGAAGCAAGTTTTAAACAGAAGCTTAATGTGATTTTCAAATGTAAGATTGGAGTCCATTTTTATTCCAAGATTTGTAACAGAGGTGGAGAGGGGGATGTCTTGTCCAGAAAAGGAAAGTGTTGTTATAGTAGATGTCTGTACCTGGTGAGGGGTGCCAATCAGTATGGCCTCGGTCTTGGAGCAGTTTAATTGAAGAAAGTTCTGATTCATCCATGCCCTAATTGCCTCCAGGCAGGCAGAGAGGGCAGTGAGTGAAGATGGAGATGACAAGGTGGAAGATGAGGATGCTCCAGTCCTGATGTAAAGCTGTGTATCGTCGGCATAACAGTGAAAAGAAATGTTGAACTGATTAATAATTTGACCTAAAGGCAGCATGTAAAGGGAAAACAACAGGGGCCCCAGAACCGACCCCTGAGGGACACCACAGGAGACAGAGACTGTCTGGGACGTGGCGTTGCCAAGACTAACACATTCCAGCCTATTGGAGAGGAAAGATTTAAACCAGTCCAGGACGGTGTCACAGAGACCGACCTCCACATGAAGACGGTGGAGGAGGATACTATGGTCCACAGTGTCGAAGGCTGCAGTGAGGTCAAGGAGGACAAGGATGGAGGGAGAGCCAGTGTCAGCAGCCAAGAGGACATCATTAGTAACTCTCAGCAGTTTTACGGGATTACGGGGACATGTGTTTTCAACATTCTGAATTTGGGTGGCACTGTCCGGGATTTTGCTCCCCTGATTTTTTTATTTTATTTTTGGTTTTTGGGCACCTCTAGGTGTAGACAAATTCTCAGTCAAAAGATTAATTTCTGTTTTACACCCTGTTTTAAATACTCTGCGTGTTCCTCTCTCGAAAAGTCTGACCAGGAGGAAGAGGATGAGGAAGAAGTTGCACTCAGCAGCTCCAAGCAGGTCACAAGATGGCCGACTGAGAACATTTGTATTTAGCAAACTTTACATTTAGTGCAAAATACTTGTTAAATTTATTTTTTCTTGCGTTTTTTTGCTTTCTTTAGTGTAAAGGTTGAGGACAACCAAATTATTTAAGCGGTTGTCCACTGGACACCCTGGAAATGTCCTCATGTCCACACCTGTAAGACATATTGACAGACGGGAACCGTTCTGGTGTTTGTCTTCTAGTTACACGTTTAATTTCTTATGTAAATACTGAGATGGATTCAGACTGTTGTCTTGGTAAATATCCCACAATACAGAGTTTTGTTAAAGCATACAACGAGTTGAAGATGCAGAGGTGGACAGAAATATGAGAGAGGACGTCTTCTGCTGTTAATTTAATGTTTGATGTATGTTATGAGCTGCACGGTCCTGTTGACACGCCTCTGTCCCTTTGGCCTGGCAGATACGATCAAGCTGCAGCTGGTGGAGGCAGGCCTGGTGGAGTGTCTGCTGGAGGTGGTGGCTCAGACTGTGGATGGAGAGCGGGAGGAGGACGTGGCCCAGCTGAAGACGGCCTCTGACCTCATGGTTCTCCTGCTGCTTGGAGGTAAGCTGCAGGACTCGGTCATCTGCTGGTTCTGCTGGTTTACTGTCTGTGGTTTGGGGGCAAATGAGTTCATCAGACCCAGAAGATAGATGATGTCTATTTTCATTTTTGCATTTGGGCCAGGCGAGTATTAAAAAAAAAAAAAAAACGGATTCCCGGAAACCTCCGGAAACTCCGCCGAAGATTGCCGAAGTCCGGAGTGACATCAATACAGGCTCCTCTCAGAAGGCAGGAGTGAGTTCGCGATGGAGGTTTATGAGAGTGAGAGCCGCGGATCCGCGCTCAGAATATGATAGACATCAGTGAGTGACCACAGGATTAATCAACAGGCAGATTTATTAACAAGGGAATATTAAAAATGTTTCGCCTTTTTTTTCCCCTCTCTCTGAGCATCAGAGGTGGTGGTGTTGTCTGCGTGCGCTAATCACTGTAACCAGCTGTTCAATTATTACTGAGGAATTATTAAAAATGACACAACACGACTACTTGTAAAAGTTACTTTCGCTTTTTTCCTCTCTCTGAGCATCAGAGGTGGTGGTGTTGTCTGCGTGCGCTGATCACTGCAGCCAGCTGTTCAATTATTACTGAGGAAATATTAAAAATGACACAACAACTTGTACACGTCTGACGTCTGCCCCACAATAAATACGGTGCGGTCCAGTTCAGCTCTGCTCCACGCCTCTTTTGGAGCAGCGCTCCGGCTTCATTTCTGAGAAAGTTTATTTGAGCGGGACCTACCTGCATTCACCTGTTGTCTTATGAATGACCTGAGGAGGATTAAATGCCAGGACCAGTAGCACTGGTCTGTGCGGGAATAGCGCGGGTTTGACTTATGAAAGGGGTAAAAAGCCGACTTCATGAGGAAATTAATGAATTTGTCGCGAGCGAGCGAATTAAATAGTGTCCTACGTGGATGCGCGACCTCTAAATATTTCCTGGTGCAGTTGTGGGTACAGCTGGACCAGCGCTCTGTTTTTATTTATTTTTTAGAACTTTTTAATAAGATCTAACACCGTTGCAATAATGAAGCTACGTTGATGCATGCTTGTTAGAACTCCGCATGCATTCAAGGCGGAAACTTCAGTGACGTCGATGCCCATATATGGAGAGGGGCGTATTTTCCCGGAGCTGCTGCTAAAAACTGCTAAAAAACATGAAATAACACATTTAGCGTTATTTCTCTACATTATAAATAAACGCTCCTGTTTCATTATTTAATTAACTACTAAATATTAATGGCGATGCAATTTGAAAACATGGTGGGTCATGTCCTTTAAAAGCAAACTGTGAAGTGGGTTTGATGCACCGAGCGATCAGCTGCTCCTGTAGTCAAAACTATGTTCTTTTGATCAGTCACCACTAAAAAACTGGACTTAATGTGTTTGTCTTGGTGTGTGAAAAATCTCTCATGAACCGCTGGACTGATTTAATGAGACCTGCAGGGAAAACATGATTATTATAATCACTGTTTGTATTGTTTATTGTTTGATCCAATTCAAGATACCATACCCATCCATCCATCCATCTTCCATTTTCTTCCGCTTATCCGGGGTCGGGTCGCGGGGGTAGCAGCCTAAGTAGGGAGGCCCAGACTTCCCTCTCCCCAGCCACTTGGAGCAGCTCCTCTGGGGGAATCCCAAGGCGTTCCCAGGCCAGCCGAGAAACATAGTCCCTCCAGCGTGTCCTGGGTCTTCCTCTGGGTCTCCTCCCGGTGGGACATGCCCGGAACACCTCACCAGGGAGGCGTCCAGGAGGCATCCTAACCAGATGCCCGAGCCACCTCAACTGGCTCCTCTCGATGTGGAGAAGCAGCGGCTCTACTCCGAGTCCCTCCCGGATGACTGAGCTTCTCACCCTATCTCTAATGGTACGTACTGACCAAACGCGTTTTCAACGGCAAAAAGGCTCGTCACGCACGCAAGTGGACGCACTGGACCCAGTTGTGTCCTGACCAGAACGAGAAGCTGCGGCGGCGGGGGGTGTGGGAGGAGCTTACCAGTACAACGAGTTCCTCACTGCACTCTGCCAGTCTCTGTAGAGAGCAGACTTGACTGGTCGTGAAGGAGTTGTCGCGAACACACAGATTTCTCTTCCATAGTCCATGACTCCGCGGGTTTTTTCTGTGTCCCAATACGTCACATAGTGCGCGCGCCCCCTCGTTTCCGCGTCCCCCTCTCTCCTCCCCCCCTCCCCCCCGACTCTCCCTGATCAACCAGAGTTGAACGGCGTTTGAACGTTTGAACGGCGAAAACGTTCAGCAATGTTCAACGCGTGCTTGGAGGCTGACGCGGGTTCACGTGCACGGAAAACGCTTTTCCAGCACGCTCAACACGCACGTCACGTGACGCGCGACGCCAAGACGTGGCTGGAGGTGCGTCCCCCATTGACTTTGCATGTAAACTGGACGTTCCTGCCGTTGAAAACGCGTTTGGTCAGGACGTACCATTAGGGAGAGTCCAGACACCCTGCGGAGAAAACTCATTTCAGCCGCTTGTATCCGAGATCTCGTTCTTTCGGTCACAACCCAGAGCTCATGACCATAGATGAGGGTGGGAACGTAGATCGATCGGTAAATTGAGAGCTTTGCCTTTTGACTCAGCTCTCTCTTCACCACGACAGACCGGTACAGCACCCGCTTCACTGCGGATGCTGCACCTATCCGCCTATCGATCTCACGCTCCAGTTTTCCCTCATTCGTGAACAAGACCCCGAGATACTTAAACTCCTCCACTTGGGGCAGGACCTCCTCCCCGACCCGGAGAGGGCATGCTACCCTTTTCCGGCTCAAGACCATGGCCTCGGATTTGGAGGAACTGATCCTCATCCCGGCCGCATCACATTCAGCTGCAAACCGCTCCAGCGAAAGCTGTAGATCACGATCTGATGAAGCCAATAGGACCACATCATCTGCAAAAAACAGAGAAGCGATTCTAAGGCCACCAAAACGGATCCTCTCAACACCTTGGCTGCGCCTAGAAATTCTGTCCATAAAAGTTATGAACAGAATCGGTGACAAAGGGCAACCTTGGCGGAGTCCAACTCTCACCGGAAACGAGCCTGACTTACTGCCGGCAATGCGGACCAAGCTCTGACACCGGTCGTACAGGGACCTAACAGCCCATATCAAAGGGCCTGGTACCCCATACTCCCGGAGTACCCCCCACAGAACCCCCCGAGGGACGCGGTCGAATGCCTTCTCCAAGTCCACAAAGCACATGTAAACTGGTTGGGCAAACTCCCACGCACCCTCCAGGACCCTGCTGAGGGTGTAGAGCTGGTCCAGTGTTCCACGACCAGGACGAAAACCACACTGCTCCTCCTGAATCCGAGGTTCGACTATCCGACGGACCCTCCTCTCCAGAACCCCTGAATAGACCTTACCAGGGAGGCTTAAGAGTGTGATCCCCCTATAGTTGGAACACACCCTACGGTCCCCCTTTTTGAATAGGGGAACCACCACCCCAGTCTGCCAATCCAAGGGAACTGCCCCCGATGTCCACGCGATATTGCAGAGTCGCGTAAGCCAACACAACCCCACAACATCCAGAGCCCTAAGGAACTCAGGACGAATCTCATCCACCCCCGGAGCCTTGCCACCGCGGAGCTTTTTAACCACCTCGGCGACCTCAGCACCAGAGATTGGAGAGCCCGACCCAAAGTCCCCA